>CAOGCB010194081.1:0-16244 GCA_948266635.1 Cnidoscolus chayamansa | reverse complement strand
AATTTGCATATTCCATATTAATAATTTATTTCTTTCATACAACAAACAGAACCACAAAATTTTCTATTATCAATATACTTATTTCTTCCAAACATGCCCTCTATTTTCTCTCATCTGTATAAAACCCATATCCCTGCGGTTAACTTATTTTGCTACCATTTTCAAGACCCATTATATTGACTTCCATCGACACAAAAGGTCCAAAGATCTCAATCAAGAAGTAAACGCTCACACCATGTGAGTTATTGTTTCAAATTTTACTTTAGTTTAATTATAAATTAACTTGTCACTAACATTACATGCATATTAACTAATCATAGATAAATTACATTTAAACAAATATAAACTATGAAAAATACAAACATACTCAAATCCATAATGCGTAAAATATTTTTCTCTAAAAACAGGGAGATACATGATTAAACCAACCCATTAGAGAAATAGATCCATATTAAAGCAAGCCTTTCTCGGCTGCAATAACATTCATGGGCTACTAGCCGAGTAAAAATCTCTCATTCCATCGGCTTTGCACTCATCCTACTTGCTTCAGAAATTAGAAAACTCAGTAACTGGCAGCCACCTAAATCTCACCCTTTGCTCCAGTAGCGTCTTGCCTCTGATATGTCTAAACCTCTTTCGAACCTAGTTGGGAAAAAAATAAAAGAAATCAAAGATTATGTATTTTTCGACTGCAGTCACTTGTATCGATCCAGATTATAGCCCATGTACTCTATATATACCCAATTTAGTTCCCCATTTCCAATCATATGGGTTAACATACAGGCGGATATAATAGTTTTAAGACCTTTGCCACTGATGAAAAAGAATTATTTAGTCATTAACCTAATTCGAGGCACGCAAGCGTGCAGCATTGATCACAAAGCAAAGAACAATTTGCTTGCATGATCATGTACTTGAGGAGCTATCAGCTTATTGAATCATATAAAAAATACATTTTGTTCCCCACCCCCAAAAACCCCTCTCTGCATCTACTCAATACACACAACATAAACCATAACATCTTGTTTTTCGGACAGAAAAATAAATCTCCCCATACCACTTACCCCGCATACCATTGACAAGAGGTAGTGTGGATGGGGATGAAAGTGGTGTTTAGGACAAAATTACATAATTAAATGCAAATAGCGCCTGAAGCTTGATTCTACTTCATCTAACTATTATCTTCCTTCACCCATCCAGAATTTACAGCCTCATTTTGGTCGCCTTCGGTATGTGTACAAAATGTCATCCAGGTTCTCTTTTATGTAATTCCCGATTCGTCGCATGTTCCTGGCCACCCCTGATGCAACCAGGTTTGCGTTCCTTGTATACCTGCAGTTTTGCACAACAATTGGGTTTAATCATCAGTGCTTCTTCACGTACTGATAGATCATCAAAAGAATATGCTTGCCTGCTCAGGAAGTCATCTCCTGCAGCATGGGTTGGTTTTTGCACTCGAGGCTGATGAATTTCAAGGCCATCTTCAATAAAACAATTGCCAAAAGTTAAACCAACCATGAAAATATAAACATACTATTCAGAAAATCCAAAAGAAATGGACACGTCATAATTTCTATATTAAAACATTTCTTAAAATAATAATTAAAAAAAAAACAGCACATTTACATGTATATGCAGCTACACTGTTATGAATGAGATAGATTATTCCACTATAACACACCGATTAATTCTTATTTATACCCATTGTACACATCCAACCAATCAACAACTCTAATATTACTCCAAACCATAGTAGGTTCAACATAAAAATACATATTGAAAGTTTTTCATTAATTAGGCGTTTGTACACCTTGATAAGTTTAGGCAAGAATTTTCCAATGTTGAGATGTTGAGGAAAGCACGAAACCTTCCAGATGCTACATATACTATTATCCATCATTCATCAAGATCTGATGCCAAAACCTATTGTATTGAGATAACATGTCCGGCAACATTGATTGCACTGAATTCATCATGAAATAAGTTGATGTACAAACCATAAGGATGTCATTACCTTCTCTACCATGAACATGAGCTGGAGCAGATGAATTATCAGAAGTAGCAACTCTCCTATCCACTAGAAGCTGCACAAACTGATGTCAGTCAGGTTGCAACCCTTTATTCTTAAGAGAACTGGGATAAAATAGAAGACAATAACCCTCAACGCAAACTGTGCATTCACAAACTCTAGGTCCAAACCATAACATGATCTATTAGAAGAATATGATCACATAAATCACATATAGCCTTATACAGATGCAGTTAATAATTAAAATAAAACACACCCAATCAATGCCACCTTACTCCAACCCACCCAACAATGTGAAGAATGACAAGTTCCTGACAAATGATAATAATAGGAAGAATAGCAACAGCAAAGAAACATAAAACTCTCATTGACAATATGACTGCAAGTAAAGTAGCATAGTGGAGTTCATAAACAGGCTAGATAAAAGCTCATCTATATCTATTTATAAACTTAAATATACAAGTTTCAACAAAAGGGCATTAAATGAATAGACAGACATAGCTGAGCTCGGTTTGATTATGTTTGTGAAAAGGCTCAGTTATGTTTATTTAGCTAGTAATTTAAAGCTTGATGGTAATCAAATTTAAACTATAAAACAAATTGCCAGCATTCCAGATATTTTATAGAAAGTTATCTGAGTTGATTAAGTTATGGGATTTTTTTCAAAATAACAACATCATATTAATGAAATAATTTGTTTATGAAACTTTTAATTTAAAAATGCAAGGAAATGAAAAGGGGAAAAATATGAAACTTTGTACCATACATTGATTGCTGCCTCCTCTTAAAAGAGAATTCAAGTCCCCTTCTTATTCTTTTGCAAATTGAGGCCATAAGACTTTTGAAAGTGACCCACTCATGCAGGGAATAGTATTTTCATATTTATTTAATGTCAAAAATTACAAAAGAAATAATAATTATTTAGCAACATGTAATGCTTTTTTTAGGTTCAAACTATTGGGACATTGCACTTGATACTTTTTAATCAAACAAGCTTCCATTAAAATTTGAGCTCCGATAATGCTTGAGCTCGCCTAAGGTTAAGTGAACCAAGTCCAAACATTGTAATACTGGGTTAACTCAACTCATTTAGACATAGATGACAAGCTGCAGCAGTATGTCAATAAAACAGAGCCTATAAACTGAAGCATACATACTAAGAAGAAAAAAAAGCACGTGCACACTTGTGGACATACACAGGGAGTTGAAAAAGAGAAACCTCAAGGCCCACACAGACTGGCAGTTGTGTTTTTGTCACTTGTTTTTGCTTATCAGTAGAATGATCTTTGCTGACATACACTGAGTACCCAGCACAAGCATAATAAAAATCCGTAAGAGTCCGGCCCTCTTTCGAAGCTTCATTCTCAGATTGTCCAACAACATAATTGGGAACTGGTCATTAAAACTTAGATATTAGTGTCTATCTAATAAATACTTGATCCAGATGTACATGAACAAGTAACTTAACAGCACTTCCACAAGAGAGCAAGCAAAGCAACAAATTGCACACAGGCAGGTAAAAGAAGAATTGACTTCAGTTTTGATAGCTACTCTGAGGTTCTACCACTGATTAACATTGAATTATCAATATTTTCAAGTTACCTAGCATATTATCAAAACAAATTACAGTGGGAAGAAAGAGAGAGAGAGAGAGAGGGAGGGAAGGTCTGAGAATGGACGAGATGAGGGAGAGAAGGGCAAAATATTGGTTTACTTTTATTAAACTAACTAATAAATTATTTCTTTGTTTCAATTTTGACTAATTTTTGTCAACTAGCGATACTTCTTGCTTGGATGAGCCCATTTCAAAGTGTATCATGTCTTCTGTCATCAGCATCTAAAAACGATACAAGTCTTCTGTTATCAGCACATAATAGAGCAAGTCACTTTGTGGGAGTGCAACTGCACAAAACAACCTCCTCAACCTACTATATGCTCGAGGCGAGATTAGTAGTCCTGGTAGACCACTTATTCCGATTTGGTAAGATCGCCAAGGAAGTCTTTACCATGAGTGGGACCAAACATTTGGACCACAAGAAAAAGTTTTTTTACATCGCAAAGGCAGTTATGCATTAGTGATTAGCCTTGAGATGATAAGAAGCTGTGGACATGTTTCCTACCATGGTTGCGAGATTTCATGTATTTGCAATGCCTACACACATTCTCAAAAGAAGATTGGCAACTTGGCCACTTTGCCAAGCCCATCAACATATTTACCAGCATGAACGAATCATTTGCTTACAAGGGATCAGCAGAAGATAATTCATTACCATTATCTGGCACTGGCAGGGTAACAGGCAATTCTCCCAGGCTACCAATATATGATGAAAACATTAGGAGTCAAGAATTTCAAGCTAAAACAATGCCTGTGGAAAAGCCTATTACAAAAAGAAAGGGTTTAGTTTTATAGCAAAGAAATGGAGAAAGATCCATAACTAAGATTTCCTTTATCCTGAACCAAATTGACGTAATATAAATTCAAGATGAAGGGCTGCAACACGCAGCGGAAATCACACAATTAACAAGATCGCCACCATAGAAACATAAGAATCGATATCAAACAGAAAATCATCACAACTGGAATAATAATAATAAAAATAATATCAATAAAAAAAAACATAGTAATAAATAAGCAATCATAAGTGAGGATTTCATATTTCTTATGATAGTTTCTCAGAAACAAAAAAGAAAAAGAAAAAGAGAGAGAGAGAGAGAGAGAGACCTTGCTGAAGGGTGCGAGGGATACCGATGCAGCGAGGATTGGTGCCGTTGGATTTGAGAACGGAGGAGTAATAGAGATATCCTTTGCATGATTTGCCTTTGGAACCTCCTTCTCCAGCTTCTATTTGATTTTGGTTTTTTTTCGCTTTCTCGTCCCTTCCTCCTCCTACATGTTTATTCCCATCCATGCCCACCTTCTCTCCGTTTCCCTCTCTCTCTCCTCCTTTACTTGTATAGGGCAAGGGGACAATGGCACAACGCGACTTCTTAAGAACGACGTCGTATTTGTCGCTCCAATATTCAAGCAGCTCCTCTGCTTTTTGGATTAAGATTATATATATATTGAAAATTCATTTTACTATAATAATAATAATAATAATGCCGTATGAATAGCGAGTTGTTTTGAGGTGCCTTCAAGTAAGCACGATGTCTTAGAATTTCTGGTTAACACTAACTTAATATGGACACACATATTAATTCGTTACCCATTATAAAAAACATTAAAAATTTTCCCCATCCTTACTATGATGCTACCAACTATAATATATATATATATATATATCTATTTTGAAAAAACACACTTTTTTTTTTCTTAAATGTTTTGGCTTTTATTAGAAGAACAAAGTAGAATTTTCTTTACCAAGCACACTCTCCGAGCAGTTAACCAATCATATATAATTATAGAGAGACATCTTCAACTAACAAAATATTATAAGCAGTCTACAAATGAATAAAGAGTAATTTTTGGAAACAAGCATAACAAAAAGATACAGTAGATATTATATCCAAATATCTATATCAACCAAAGAGCAGCTGCATCTGTTCATTTGTAATATGTACAACTAATGCAATAAAATGAAACAAAATTTCAGTCGCTCTATCGGAAACATTGCTAAGCTAACTTAGCTCAGCCGGCACAATGAGATGCAGACATTTAATACAGTCTCAATCTATGAGTTCCAGCAAGTATTGAAATTTGCAAGTCAAATTTAAATCTTGAGTATACCAATTTCACCCCTACAAAAAACAAATGAATTCTATTCGCGGTGCATCGTGCTTCTGAAAACAGGATAATAAGTGTCCAATTCAAGCTGCTCCAATATCTGCTGTGTGGCCCATAGATACGAAGAATGGCCTTCAATAATATCAGTAACGTCAACCTGCACAGCACATATATATAGGCAAATGCTCCGTTTTTGGTAAAAAGTACAATTGCAACCAGAGCACACTGATGTAGAGAAAAACAAAGATTCATGCAAAAGAAAGAAAACTCTTACATTCTCAATCCCAGGAACATCAATGGGCTGAATTCCAGCTAATCCTTGAGTAAGTAGACTATTAGAACAAACTATTAGTTTTTAAACAAGGAACAAATAATTATATCTCAAGTTCACAATATTGGCATAATGGGATAACCATGCAACGATTTTGAGAATTAGACAATCATCTACAATATATTAATCATAAGCCAGAAATGAGACTATTTCAGCCATAAAATATCATCCCAGAATCCTAGTAGTCATTCGAAGCCAAAAGAATTCGGCCTGTAACTCATCCAACTTGAGTAAGCCTTGATAAGAGTTAGCTGAAGGCCACTCATCTTGTTGCACATTGCTTGGGTTGGGACAGGAGATAAGGTTAGGCCAAATTGGACCCACTAAAGTTGCTTTTTTTGGGGTCTAATTTATAGATAATCTCATCAGATCACTTAGATGTGCCAGCACTTGTTGAACTATTTATGATTCATAAGCAGATACTGTATACCAATCACACATATTATGCACTAGAGCCTCAAGAATAATTCATACCTTGCACGAAAAGCAAGTCCAAGTGTCCAATCATTTGTGGAGTATGCATTCACAAATCTCCCAGCCACCATCTGGAAAACAGTGGAAGTTAACCGAGGCTTTTGCAGAAGATAACATATTTGACCAGAAAAATATTCATAAGAAACAGCAGAGAATGCTTCCAGTGACATAACACCAATCACCTTTCTTGCGGCTTCCCACTTCTGGTCTTTAATAGCAATGGGGGCTCCAAGAAGAACAACTCTTTCTACAATTTCAGCTGCCAGTGTTCAGCATTATCACATAAAGATTGCATTAGCATTTGAAAAACCAACTCTGAACACGATTAAGAAATAATAAGCATTACCATGATGTTCAGTTGCAGCCAAAGTCTCAAGACACTTGAAAACCACTCGAGCTCCAAGCGAGTAACCCACAAGTGTCACAGGCCTAAAGATTTGCAGAAAGCCAACATAGAAATTAAATATGTTCTTCCCATTTTTCGGAAAATTTTAGGGCACAAGAATGACAGCATTTTGAACTAAATTATTATCAGTTACCTGTTTCCTTGCACTCCTCTCAATAGCACTTCAGCTAGCAATTTCCCTGCTTTGTCCGATCTAAAAAATGTCAGCAATAGAATCAGTTGAAAATTACAAGAGCTATGCCTGACAGTTGCATTTTATTACTATGATTATATCCAATATTGTCCAGGAACCATAGTTTACAGGGGGCATTATGTGCAGAGGAGAAAGTTATGTGGAATTGAAAGGCACTTCTTCCCCTCTTCCCATCTAAGGTATTCTGCTCAGTCCATAAGGAGAAGCTAACCTGTCAATAGCAATTGTCCATTTGCTATCTATGAAATCAGTAGCTGCAAGTAATGTTGCCGGCCAGGCCAATGCTAACAGAAGTGTGCTTAATACTGTCATCATTGCACCTTGCCTCATTAACTCCAATGCAATTCCTAGAGCAAGTATCAGTGCTGTTAATAGCATGGACAAGTGCAACCACTGAACTCATAGTTAAACATGCTAACAGCCATCAGGTCTTACTTGAAGTGAGCCAGTCCTGGATTGCTGTACTCACTGCAATAAGATTCTTCGATTCCCACTGCAGCGAATACCTAAACATATATTACTCATAAGAGACATGCCATGTAAATTCCATTTTGATGTCATAAACCTTCAGCAAGTTAGTTTCTGTTTTCTAACAAAAGAATGGACAATGTGAAAAAAATAAGCAACTACTTCAGGTCTGGATTGCCAGATAAAGAATATTGTTCTGACTTCACATTGTTACCACATAATAATGAACACTAACACATCTTGTAACAATCATAGGACATAACAAGCAATGCAACTTAAAAGTAGGATATGGTAACATGCATAAGATTTACATTTACTTGTTCAAAAGTTAGGATATTTAAAATAATAATAATAATAATAACAATGAAAACAAAACAGGTATAGATTTTACCTGGAGAAGGAAAAGGGCAAAGGTAAAGAGAAAGACTACCACATTTATCATTTAATTGTGCAATTATCAACTTATATTGACAGATAGAATTAAAAACATAATGAAGAGAAATTTCTAATCAAAGCAAGGAGGTGTAGATATATGTACCTCTCTAAGTTGTCATTTTGTCCTTCCCAAGGCCTTATAAAATCTTCGTCATCAAATACAAACCCTGAGACCAAGATCTCAACTGCTAGTCGCTGACAGAAAATATCAATAGAATTTAAGTTCAGCTTCATCAAATACACACGCAATACTTGTCCCAAATGAAGCACATCCACAGTGGGTTAATTTCAGTCAGAAAAATGTACAAGCATTATAGACTTACGCCTTGGTTGTGGTTTTCCCCTATAGGTTTGAATTCAAATTCATCAACACTTCCAGTTCTCCTAGCCATTTTTGTCCCAGCAAGTCCAGCTCCAGCAGCTGGCTTGAATAAAAGTAACAACAGAAAGGCATATTAAATTGTCCACCATGAAAACAAATTAGAGAATTGGAACCAAGCTACTAAACAGATACTAGAAAATAATAAAAGGAGATCTAATAATTAGGTAAGAAACTTTGACCACAACCTCTCTAACCATGTTGTGCAAATTAACAGATACAGGTGACATATTTGATCTTTGAGGTCAAGATTATATACGTACAAATCCTCTCCAGGAAAAACCCTGGATGTATTGAAAGATAAGAACAAGAATTTGGCTCCAGACCTTAATTGCCTATGCCATTAACTAGATGACAAATCATGTCATGTTATGAGAGCACTTAACACATCCATTTTGTTTAGCATGCAATTCCATCTATAAATGGTTCAATCTCAATTGGATCACAAATAGGAATAGCAGTCTCAATTCCAACTAGAGGAGGATCATGGTATGACAGCCAGCATAAAATTTTATGACATTCTTATTAAATGATCCTTAGCAATATTCTGTTGAGAATTACCTTATGAAGCTGTAAAGTTAAAGGAATGCAGGAAAAGGATCTACATAGTCAATTCTAACTAGATTGAGAACAAGACTTGCCGGGGTTAATTTTATTTAGCATGGCAACAATGAGAATAAGGTTTAATTAAGGCAAGGGCATGGGCAAAATCAAATAAAAAAACTAATGAATACACACATGTTCATACTTTTGTCAGAAAAAAAAAACAGTACTCGAGGAGGAGCCATGTCCAAGGAAAATGTTGAATACATTTTAATGTTCCTGAAATGTTAGATCATATGGATTTTTCCAAAGCACACACGTTTAACTTGTACAAGATGAAGCACAGAGAAAGGTGCCGCCTTGTCCTCAAAAACAGAAGTAAATAAAGAGAAATTCTTTAGAAAACTAAATAATTAGATTAGTATCTACCTCCAAATGATGCAGCAACTGCAACAGATCCAGCAACTGTTCCTGCAGCAGTAGCCGCAGCTGCAAACCCACTTGCCCCAATCACAGGGATAAGAGTGCCCAATGTGGGAGCCAGAGCACTAAATCCTGCAGCAATTGCTGGGGCAGCTAATCCTGTTTCATACCACAATGTGAAAAACACAAGGAGGTTCAAAACCACTTTAAAAAGATCACATTATTTCTAGGTTAATATTGAAAAATTAATCCAAGAAGGGGAAAAAATATGAGGTTTTCACACCTCCAGTAATAGCCATTAATGTTCCTCCAGTTATTGCTGCTGCACCAATGATACCACCACGCCTCCATTTGGCCCACTTGCTTTCAGTTGATTGACTTGCTTCTTCCTTTGCTTCTCCCTCCTTTGCTGTAGCCATTGCAGAGCAAGCAACCATTGTCTCAATTGCTTCCTGCATCGAAACTTTTTCTTTAGCCTAACAACACAAGCTGTAATTTAGACTAGAGGCTCTGACGCATTATTTTAAGTTCTCAACCATTTAGAAAAGTAAAAGAACATAGCTGAATGATTTTTCTTTCTTTCAATTAGACTGTTTATTCATTAAAAAATAAAAGATCAGGGGCTGTGGCAAGTTCTCGACCAAACATAGCAATAAGGGTTATTTGCACCTACAGCACAGTTTAACAAAATTATATTTACAACTAAATCATAACACAGAGTGCTGAAACATTTTAATATCAGTATACTATTACCTGACAGAAATAAACTCTCATTTGTATAGTTATTCTCAATAAGCTATTACTGAGGGAAGATAAACAGTTATGACTTCAGAATGTGTATGACAAGTAAGAATTATGGCATCTACAAACCATTTTTATCCACTTGATATCAAGCCAAGTTGCTAGCAACCTCAAAGCCACACGATGTCGAGCATCATAGCCCTTCCTTCTCCTGGTGTACTTTTTATTATTATCTCCACGTTTATCTGCCAGGCAAGCTGAAAGAAGCTCATATAAAACTGTTATTTTCCGAGGATAACTAAGCATTTTTTCCTCTTCAATGAGTTCCTCATCAACTCTACTGGAAGAGCCATGATATGCATCGCTAACACTAACCCAATTACTATCCCTCTTCTCTGCTGTTTCTAAGGGCACCTTCACTGCTTCAGAGTGTGATTGCACCTCACCAGCGGATAATTTTTCACGACATTCATGTTCATACTCCCGATGCTTCTCCTTCTTATACTTGTAAGAATCAGCATCTGTTTCCATGCTTTGTGCAATAGCATCAACAGCTTTGGACAAAGCAAGTTCCTGATCTGAATTTTGAGAAGAAGCACCATCACCGTCTTCAGAGAGTAACCTCAAGAACTAGGATACAAGCAAAACATCTGTGCAGTTAAGAAAATGAAAATGCCTAGTGGGATAATATCATAAAGCATCACTGAAAACCCCCTCCCAAAGAAAAAAAAAAAATTATTTTCTTTTTCAACGGAAATAACTTGTTGGCTATTTCTAAACAGAAATGCACCTGCATCTCAATGACAGGAAGGAAACCACCAAAATGAAAAAATGCTGAACTTGAACCTAATTTCATTGATGAGAAAGAACAGAAACACTAAAAAGGACATACTGCTCCAACATGATGCTTAGCAGGAGAAGCGCCGGCAGTCTCCTCGAGGCCGGACCACGCATTAGAGTCAACCTCTAGAAATCTGTCCATAAAAGAACCATCAATATAATTTGGTTCAGTTCCTCCAGCAACTGCTAAAAAATTATTTAGCGACCAAAACAAAATCCAAAGGAACAAGAAAGAAGAATTAAAGATAAAGGGTATCAGGACCTGAAAACGGGGCGGAGAAGATCCGAGTTCTCGTGGACCCAGAGGTCAGGATCCTCGGATACTGAGTCGCTACTGCTACTGCCATTACTGATTCGCTCCCCTTCTGTTGGGTCTTCTTCCAGAGACAAGCCTAGAGGTCGGGTCTGATGGATTTGGGCTTGGTGAAGAGCCATTGCGAACAAAGATCCGGCAGCGTATCTCTGAGTAGGAGAGAGCAACGACATCGTTGTGGACGCCATAAATTCAGCGTAGTTTCTCGCTGAGGTGAGGTTAGTTGAATGTTGAAAAGGTTCGTTATGGTAAGCGCAAAATCCAGGTGGCGGGCAAATGCGATAGAAGTCGTGTCAAACGATGTCGTTTTTTAATCTGATGAAACGTTGTAGCTGACTTCTATTAAATTGCAATATATATACACATCCAATTTGACCTTGAAATGAAATTTAAATAAAAACTATTACTAGCAATGCTCAATTGCCGGTGGTTAAGTTAAACATGCCTTGCTTGTCCGCCACCTAAGTTCAACTTGTCTCCATCCTGGACTTCTTTTGACGTGGCACGCGATCCATTTAATGTGAGTTTTTTTCTACGAATTATTTATTACTTTTTTATTTAATAATATATTACATTTCCAACTTTTATAACAGTAAATTAAATTGTATTAAATAAATTTTATATTTATAATTTCAAATTTAAATTAGATTACATTTTATTGTTAACTAAATACATAGAAATATAAGTAAGAATAACATATTCAAGGCATGAAGCCGAAACAGCTACAGAACTTGCAGCTCAAATTTAGTTGCATGATTAGAAGTCGCAATACAATTTATCCAAAGAAAATCTTCTAAGCTATCTACCTTCAGCATTGTCCGTGAACGGAAAAATTAATTTATATCTGCTGCAACACGCAGCTCTAAACTGCACTATCCAAAGAACTGTTCAACTTCACTACTTTTACATGTTAAATTAGAGCATTGACATGCCCAAACTTCCTAATACAATTGATGATTACATAATTGAATGCACAACAATTGTGTGGAAACTGGCTCCCAATATTTTTATGGGTGCCAATAACTACATGATGCGCCCTTTTTGCAGTACCCACTTTCATAAAATTTACATACTCTCTGCCCTTTACCCTGAGGCTTGAATGAACTTCCTACATTTCCATAACCATATGTTGCCTCCCTGTTCCATGACAATCTATCCCTACCAAAACCTGAATCTCTACCTTGAATATAGTTATTACGGTGGTCTCTTAGACCATTAAACCTGTTGTCCCCACCATTTCTAGGTTGGCTTCCCCAACTGCCTACATTACCCGTAGAAGTGGCTGGATTTGAATTAGTTTGTTGCTGTGCTGACCCATGACCAGTTCCCCAAGCCATGTTTGTACTTACTTGAGGTGCTCTCCTATTGAAGTTCTCGTTTCCGCAGCTAGCATCTGCTGTTGAAGATGCAGAAGGCCGGGTGTCGGGACCAGCTTCCAATTGGCTAACTGCTGATGGAGTAGGATCCCGAGTGTCAGCACCTGCTTCACCTTGGTTAGCTGTTGAAGATGAAAGAGGTTCTCTTTCTGAACGTGTTTCCCGCTGGTTAACAGAAACATCACTAGGCTTTGCATTTCCCTCTACTTCAGCACTTGAGGAAGAATGCCCACCAAAGCTTTTTTGAGGATCAAGAACATCAGTCTGCCACAACTCCAGTGGCTCCTCTGTTAAAGTCGATTGAGAGGGCATAGGAGATGCCCTGGGTGGCTCATCTCGTGCAACGTAATGCAGTGGCATATCAGATGCAGTCAACTGTGAAGGTATTTGTACATCACCAGTCGAGCTCAATGCATCACTTCTCCCTTGATCAGGAGCCGGGCTAAATGGCTCAACAGGACTAAAGCAATCATCATCAGAACCTGGTGTCAATTCCCCACCACAGCTCATTTTTGAAGTAGGAGAAGGTAAACCACCAAGAGATTCCATTGCTTCAACTTCAGCCAATAGATCTGAAACAGATTCATCAACTAAAGAGCAGAACTCGCTGGGTTCAGGAACAATCGGCTGCCAAGTAGATGCATCAATGGTAGGGTGTTGTGGGGAAGAATGTGTCAGTTGGCCAGTTCCTGAAGTCGGAGTAGCAGCATGATCACTGACGCCTTCAGTTGGTTGCAGTGATGAGGCATTTACAAGATTTGACTCGGCAAAAGGTTTGGCAGGAGTAGGAGAATAGCCACCCCAGTCACCAGCTAATTCACGAAGCTGTCCACCACCAACCACTAAACTGGAAGCAGTGCTCCAACTAGGCCCTGAATCCTGGACAGGAACATTTGAACCAACAGACAGTTTGTTATAAGCACCTTGACCTTTCAAATCTCCATCGCTGTGCTTTGCTGTTTTACTAGGCAGATCAGAGAAACTTATATCAGATTTCTCAGCAGACTTGACTGCAGACACAAAGCCAGAGTTGGAATCCCATCCACTTGAGGAACTGCTTATGGGCTGAGATCCCCAGTTATGTCCAGATGATTGGCTCGAGTGACCCTCACTATCAGCTAGTTTACATTTCTCATCTCTCCCTCTAGTACTACTAGTTTGACCCACATAGGTTCTGTGTGAATTCCCATCTGCATGGCATGTATTGGAATTCCATTTTTCATCTCCATGCCCTTCCCTTACTTGAAGCAATGGAGTTTCAAAAAGCTTCCCAGAAGATGAAGTTGCGGGGCCAGCCCAAGACTTGCCACCCTGTGACAAATCCCAGCCCTGCAAGGAACTTCGATACTGTGCACTATTGGTAATTGCAATGTCCACAGCCTTAGTCCATGTGGAAGAAATGGAGCCCAACTTATTAAACCTTACAAGTTCAATACCATCATTACCATGGACACCAACACCATTTTGCACTGGCTTCTGGTCATGATCAACTCCTTCACCATCAATCCAAATAGAATCAGTACTCTGACTGAGCCCATGTCCCCAACTTTTACCTGCATTATTAGAAGCAACTGTTGATTCCTGAGGTAGTAAATTGCTGTTGCAACCCTGCAGTGACTCTTTCGGTAACCTGCCAACCAATGCATCAGTCAAAAGAATAGAGTCATCTTGCTTCTCATTTATCCTCCATACTCTGACATCATGAGGAAAAAGCCCACATGTATTCCATTTTCGCAGCTGATTCATGGAGAATGGCCCTTGAAGTTTTCCCAATGGATCCTGATAGTGCCACAGTTTTTCCATCTCAAAATCACTGACAGAATGCTCTCTCCCTGAAGAATGAAGTGGTGGTATAACAACACCAGGAGGTGATTCAGATCGTACAGCTGCTTGACTATTCCAATCACTAGATACTAAGCCAGTAGCACCTAACTGGTTCCTTGATGCATCATTACCAAATACTCCTCCACGACTCCATATCGATTC
Source organism: Cnidoscolus chayamansa (assembly GCA_948266635.1). Lineage (NCBI taxonomy): Eukaryota > Viridiplantae > Streptophyta > Magnoliopsida > Malpighiales > Euphorbiaceae > Cnidoscolus > Cnidoscolus chayamansa. The sequence goes on along the minus strand of CAOGCB010194081.1, from coordinate 1,583 downwards.
ACCAAGTCTCTCATGAACCCGAGTAGTACCATCCCTATCCACATAAAATGTGCATATGCTTTTATTATGGTCACAGGTACTTGCTAAATTCTTTTCTACACTCCTTCCTACATCATTCTCATCAACTTCTCTCAGTGAATTAAGCTCTGCTTCTTTTCCGTCAACACTAGTTAATCTTGATCTCACACGGCTACCTGCATTTAAGGTTAAAAAGTCATCACCAACTAAACTTCTTCAAGAAAAAGTTCCAATCATGATTACAACCACAAATTGGTTCAATTTCACAAATCAGGACCTTGTTTTTTCTCATCTGATTCTGCAGCATGTTCTTCAGAATCATGACTTGGATCCACATATGGGTCTGAGTGTATGTCGGGAATCTCAAGTAGCCTGCGCTCACATTCCTTGGGTGACTTCAGAAGCTCTAATTTTTCCACACATTCTCTAAGCGTGCAGCATGGTCAAGGAACTACTTGATAGAAGTATCTGCTAAGTTTCCACACATTTCCAGCAGTTAATGCAATATTTATTCACATGTTTTCTATGAACACTAAGAAAAGAGGAGAAAGGTGAGATCAAAAATTGAAGGCAGCTGTTGCAGTAGATGCAATAACAGCCGAAGTCCTCTTCCTCCCACAGAACCTCTAATCAATTTATCAGCAAAACATGCGAGCCAAAATGCAGCTACAGAATGGGATACCACACAATAAAAAAGTAGCATAGTTCACAAACAAGAGAAGCCAAAATTGGGGAGTTGGGATGTGTAAGGCGGGGACAATTATTATTAAATAAACAAAAAAAGAACCAAAAGTTCAGAAAATGTAGCTGCTTACCACCTCTGGCTCTGACCTTTCAAGATACCTCTCACCATTCTCACCCCAACTGCAATTTTTTACAGCATATGATCCATAAGGAGGGAAAAACCTCTTCATCAAGAGAATTTGAGTCTAGTATGATGGGCCTAATATGCTAGAAAAGTTGGAGAGAACCACTGAGCAAACACAGAGAAAACCAATTGCAAAATAGATCATAATAATATCATACAGCAAAGGATATTCTTTCCTATGTCCCTTCTCACTAGCTTGATCACGAAGATGATTAAGCCGTGATATCTCTGCTTCCAGCCACTGGAGGTTCATGTTTAAGAGAGCAAAATTAGTTATATGAGCAATCACTATGAAACCAAAATGTTGGAATTTCTCAGGTCATATAATGAAATGAAACTACCCAGCTGGAACTCACATCAGTAACTTTGACATGTTTAAGTGCCATTGCTTTCTCCTCAATCTCACCCTATAACCAAGAAAATAATTTAAAGTTGGACAAGGGCACACATATTTAAGCTTGAACATATAATTGAACATCGAGGAAACACTAACCACTTTCAACCGTTTGACAAGCCCACATCTTACACTCAGGCGTAAATGTCTGCATTCATCCTGGAGACATAATTGGCACATCAATACCAGTGAAAACTCATACATTTCATTTAAAGGGCTTCAAGTTACTAACTGACATGGTAGTCCCTTGATTGCCAAATAATAAAGGTGTATACAGTAATATGAGTGTAGTTACTGTGCATG
>CAOGCB010193678.1:0-14964 GCA_948266635.1 Cnidoscolus chayamansa | reverse complement strand
AATGATAAAGAGAAGGCTTGCTATTTTGCTTATATTGTTCTGGCTTGACTGAGTGTAAAACACACTGGTGACTGTTAAAAGAATCGTCAAATGTTGGAGTCCTGAACTTTCCCCCTAAAGTGTATACACCTAATAACATCTTTCAGTGTTATGTATGTTGGACCTTTTATTGATTAGCGCATTATCGTTTCTTGTATTTCATGTTTGCTTCAGTTTAAGCCTGAAGAAATTACAGCCATTATGAATGATTTTGACGAACCTGGAACACTCGCTCCAACTGGATTGCACCTTGGTGGAACAAAATACATGGTGATCCAAGGCGAGCCAGGAGCCGTCATTCGAGGGAAGAAGGTGATGTACTTATATTCAATATTTGTTTTCACTGACCTACATTTGCATCTAAACTTGCTTAAAATAAGTTGTTTAATGTAAGCGCTAAGAATACAGAGACCCCGTTGTGTAATAATACCAACCATGCTGCATATTCTGTGCTAAATTTTAATTTGAAGTTTGAATGTCCATTGTGCTCATGATGCTTTTACATTATTTGTTGTTTACTACATGATCAAGTCTTTCTTGTTTATGTTGTCTTCTGAGCCTTTATCACCTCAATTTTCAGGGACCTGGTGGTGTAACTGTTAAGAAGACAAATCAGGCCTTAATAATTGGTATCTATGATGAGCCAATGACTCCAGGGCAGTGCAACATGATTGTTGAAAGGCTTGGTGATTATCTCATTGATCAGGGTCTTTAATTTCTATGTATGTCCTGCTATTTATTGTGAATTTCTTGGCTTCTATACAAGCTTGCATTTGCCTACCTGCTGTTGGAATGACTGAGTGCGGAGAAATAATATTATGAAATATTGAAAGTCAAGGGGAACATTGTGTGGAAAGAAAAGGTTTGTTGCTTGTTGAAGTAAATGGGTATGCTGATCACTTTGTTGTTGTACTAGTTTGATTATGATATTGGATGATTTTGGAGTCGAGTACTTTGTCTAAACTACACTGTATTTCATCTGATGGATGTGGTAATTTGATTAGCGTCAATTTGCAAGTAATTCTGTCTATATGCCTTATTTCAGTAGGTTATTTGGCATTTTTGTTTTTCCTTTCTGCCGATTCTTACTCACAAATCTTGCATCGGAAAAAATGCTCTCAAAAAGCTGAATTTATCTTTCTAGCATAGAGAATAGTGTTGAGATGTGTTATCATTAAGGCATGCCTTCATGTTCCAGTTGACTTTTCTTGGGATGTTTGGTGGAGATGGAGAAGGCTGTTTTGAGGGTCAGTAGTAGTTATGAAAAAAGAGATGGCATGGTAGGAATCTTGCTTGTCATTAGTTTTATTTTTAATCGTACAGTTGTCAGCTTTACTTTCTAAGGTTTCTATGGCCGACTAAGAAAATCATTTGCATCACTGAGAAGATCTCTAAATAGCCTAAGATTATTAGATAGGTGATGATCCTGCACCACTTGAAATGAGACGAGACAGTCAGAATTCCCAACCGAGCACCTCACAATTTCTCTGCGATCAACTTTAAAAACAATGGATTTTCATTTTTTTTTTCTTCCCAATTTATCATACTATAAGATGTCTGGTAAATGCTTTTATGAGTTAGTGATTTTCATTACAATGGTTTGAAAAGAAAAGATAGAAGATAATGACATTATCAGACCAACGACGGATTATTATTTTCAACTTGATGCACGCATGAAGACAGAGAAGATGTAAAAGTAGCTAATACCTAGATTCATAAGCCAAAGGCACATGCCTAGAATTGGCTTTTGAAAGCACTGTTTGCTGGAAGTGAAATGGTGATTGCTTATCTGAGATTTATATAAACAATTTTCTCCATATCTTAAACAGGAGAATCTATGCATAGTCATCTATTATTTCTTTTTAGTAGGAGAGCGACTTGAATCTGAATCTACTAAGATTAACATGCCTTGAAGATACTTAATCAAGTTGGGTTGTATACATAGTCATAATTGATACTTCTAGAAAAGGTATAACATAACGATCTCAAAACTGAAATATATTGGGATGTAAATTAAATCTCATAATTCGTTGCATGGCATCTCCTAATACCTCTGCTAAAATATTGAATTAATAGCAGGTTCAATGCTAGTTGCAGTTACACTTGTTCTATGGGAAAATCTCATTGAAATTTCTTCCTGCGTGACAAGAACAAGGTGGACATCATCCCATTTGGCATACTTTACCATGCTTCCATGTCAAGCAATGTGCAGCAGTCTAAGGAATGTCATAAGAAGGAAACAGGAAGCCCATATGAAAACTTCATTAGGGGAGGAAGAGGGCGAAGAACTTGAAGCCATTGCTGTTGTATTACTTGCTGTTTTGTAGGTCCTATATGATAGTTGCAAAACATGTTTAGCATACTGAATATTAATGGAAGTAACCTGCAAATTGAAAAGTTGGATGTCTCAATCATTCAACTTACCCAGTGGTCATATACAAGCATTTATCATAGCCTGCACAAACAAATACAAGTTAGTTTGTCTACTGAGTGAGGATTTGGATGCCCATCAACTTAGATAAATGAAGTCAAATAGAACAAAATTATCTTACGAGTCATGATAAAGCAAAGCATTAGTCCCACAATGTTTTTAGTAGTTTTACCAGTTTGGGGCACGCTCATGCACATGTATGAAGAGAAAACCCAAACTACGATACAGGATTCTGACCAAACAGAAGAAGTTGCACAAATGCATACGTACTTGGATCTTTGTCAACTTTATCTCCCGCCCCACCAAAACTGCAAGCAACATCACTAGCCCCATTTTGCTGGTAGTAACTGTTGAATGCATAGGATGCATGTGAAAGTAGAGTGTCTGGCTCGAAGCAAGGCTGGCTAGGCTGAATGGCAGAGCAATCCACATTTCCAGAGCCACATGCCCAATCTAAAGCACTCTGCAAGTCAAGTTGAGAAGCATTACTTGAAGCAATGCACCATGTCGTCCCATTGAAACTGGTAGAAGTGGTGTTTTTGGCTACATCAGCAACACTTCTTCCTTCAAAATCCAAATTGTAAACACTTGTCTGGTCTGGATAAAATAAACCCCAGTTCCTCTCAGATTCCATGCCAGGCTTCCTGTTCTCATTGAATAGTGAGAAGATATACACATCTAACTCTTCTTCAGGCTTTGCAGGAGTACCAGAGTTATTGATGACATGACGAATCAAATTGGTGTTATAAGTCTGGGCATTATCAGGAGTAGCAGCTGTCTCCTTTGGTGATCCTTTGGATGGCCAACCTGTCTCAGTGACCATAACATTAATTGTTTTGAAATTCAGAGCCATCAGGGCGAAATAGAGGGCATCAATCTGAGCATCAAGCATGTTTGTATACAGCAAACCAGTGTTTGGATCTATCACTTCTGAGGATGACTCAAACAGAGCATAATCCAAAGATACCTTGTTTGGAGAATCTCTATAAGCATAATAAGGATAAATATTAATCATAAAAGGAGACTGGTTGTCTGCAAGGAATTCCAACATTGGCTTCAGAAAAAAGGCATGGCTGCTATTAAAAGCCCCAGCAGATGGTGGGAATGAACGGGACAAAACTCCAAGTGAATGAGTACTTGAAACTTTAATCTTTTTATGCAAACCAACCTTCTTCAAAGCTGTGAGTACATTATGCATGGCAGGTACAACTTGGGCAGAGACATTATTGGGGCTCTCTGTGACTTCAGCTCCAACAGTTATGTATGTGATCTTTGTGGCAGGATAGTAAGGAAGAATGCTGTTCTTTAACCATGAATCAGCATTGGACTGAAATTGGGACAAAGCCAATAAGTCTGAATTTGGAATTCCAACCATAAGTTCTACTCCAGTGTTTGCAAAGGCCTTTAGAACCTGAATATTTGAATCATATATCCTCAAATGTTTAATATTGTGTTGTTGAACAAGCTGTGCTACTTTATCAGGTGTTGGAAGGTCATCAGCATTTCTTCCATAGCAAACCCCTACCACACTTCCTCTGCAAAATACTGCAACAGAAAAATTGATGAGTTCTGGATATGTGTTAAGTTGAAGAAGCATTCAAAACAAAGGAACTATTAAGTACAAAAAAAGGTCTGACTAAAAACAAACATTTGATCATGCTTCAAGTCTACAGTAACAGAAGGGATCCCACATTGCAAAACATTTAAGTTGCAGAAGCATTCAAAACAAAAGAACTATTAAGTACAAAAAAGGTCTGGCTAAAAACAAACATTTGATCATGCTTCAAGTCTACAGTAACAGACGGGATCCCACATTGCAAAAACAATTTGTAGTTATTGCACTTCACTGAAATGTGCTAAAGCCTGCTTGCTAACTAAAAGCTATTACATCACTTCTCTTTCGTATGGTTCGTGAGATTGCTTATACCCTGGGTTTTTCATAGAGTCATCAGAAAACGGCTTTATGATTAGAATGTAACAACAAGCAAACTTACTATTAGGTAAAACAATTTGTTCTCAGACAAAGCCCTGATGTGGTTCACATTTATCAACCTCCAGCGGGGTTGATGTTAAAGATTTATTAGGTGATGCCAAAACTAACTGTGTCAAAAATGAAGCAAGATAAATTTAATCAATTACTGCTTTCATCAATCTTTATCATTCAAGTACAGTACATGTTCTCAAGATCATAACTGTATTGCTATTCTTAAGATAAAAAATGAATCAAGACCAATTTAAAAGCTTCCTTATAAAAGTAGTATACTAATATGCAACTTCTCATTTCAAAGTAAAAACAATTTCTAACTACGTATGAGCAATAAAATGAATTTTACCTAATGATCTTAGGATTTCAGCCATGATGGCTAATCATATCATTAGCATTAGCCTTGAAAATAGGGGCAGCAGAATTCAATCATATATATTTATTTGTATAAATGTAATCATTCAAGCCAAGGATAAACAAATATATCTATATATACAAGGGACAACAATGCCCCAATCTAGCTGTCCACGAATTATAGAACATGCAGATACTAAGAAAAGCTTATCAAGGGATTTTATCAGCATTAGTTTCTTAAATACCACTCTTGCTACAATTTTAATGAAGAAAAGTATCACGTCCTATTCCAACCTATAGAAAGAAGAAATGAACAACTTTTCTGTGAAGTAGAAATAAATACTCGCATATGGCGAGATGAATAATTATTGTCGACTATAGGGACAGTTCTAATTTACAGAAGTATTTCTGAAGCTGTAAGCTCTAAATTTCTTCTAGCAGCATAAACTATGGACATAAAAACAGAATAAAACCAAGCCAGCAGAAGGGAAAGAAGATGAGAAAACTAGGAGTGATGATTTGAAGCAACAAATAGAGATAAATTAATCCAAAGAAAAAGCACATAAAGATTTGGCAACTATTGAATCTTCAAAATCACAAGGGGAAAAGAAAAAAGAATCTCCAAAAAAAAGCAGCAAATGGTATATCTTTGAAACGAGAGGAAAACCCTATCCAGGACAAAGAAAAAATGAACAACCCAGACACCAAATGCTAAAAAAGAGTATAACTAGAGCGAAAGGAAAGAAGCTTGTGGAGAAAGAATGAAGAATAAAACATACCCAGAAGTGTAAGCAACAGTGACATAGCAAAAAGAAGCTTGAATCCTCTCGCCATTGCTGTCCAAAACAGATCCTCCAATCCAACGACAATGCCCAAAGTTTTGTTTCTTCTTTACTCTTGCCTGTGAATATAACGTTACAGGAATCTAGAGAGTAACGTATCTCTCTCCCAAAAGCTTCTCTCGGAGTGGGAGCTCGAGAGGGAGAGGGAGAGAGAGACAGAGACGGAGGTGCCTTAGCTTGTTGGCTTGGGCTTTAGTGTACAATCAGTGTGATGTTGTCGGGTAGAAGAGAAATTGTGTATAATATAGAGAGAGAATCTTACAACGGTTTTTCTCATTAATATATCTTGTGGTTAAATTTGTGTCGGAACTATTAAAAAATGTATTTTTATATAATACTTTACTCTTTTTAATATATAATATTATAAAATTTGTATATTTATTAAAAAATCCTGATCATCCTTATATAAATTTATTAAAAATATACAAAATCTAAATTTATAAAAAAAATAAAAATAATCTATATTTAATATGAATTGAATTAGTCCCTAAAGTTTTTTTCTTATTAAAATACAGTTATTTGAATTCAAAAATAAAATAATAATAATTTTCTGAACGGACTTGAGACATTATTACTTTATTATGAAAAAGGGTTAAAAGTGTTCTCGATTCCGATGATTGGGCATGTTTGTCCCCACCCATCAATACCATATGTGGCTATTATCAAACGGTCCATCCCCTACGCCCATTCACATAACCGTAATAATTATAATATGGCTTCAAGTTCCCAAATATGCTTACAGCTTTGGATGAATTTCGAGCTTCATTGAAAATCCATTTATGAGCATCGAGGATAACGTAGAGCTCTAATTCCATGGTCGAAGATCTTCTTCAGCCTCCTGATGATTCAAATAAAGAAAAATACGTAAAACACGTATATATCCAATAATTTTAAAGGAGATCATTGACTATTTATTAAATTTAAAATAATCTCGAGTTCGAAATTAAATAATCTAGAGTTCGAATTTAAATGGAAAGAATAGCTGCCCTCAGTCTTCCCTGTTCACATCTCTTCTGCCTTGGGCATCTGGATTTGCATACGTGTGTTTGTACGAAAAGGCAAGTATTGCACATGTCCTCGTGTCCCGCACATTTTCGTCAATAATTTCCAGTATTTGTACGAAAAAGGCAATGAGTTTGAGATCTGCATCCAACGTAGATGAACCATTATTGGATCTAAGAACATGAGGAATAATGCTGATCTCACTCGCATAATCTGGCATAGCTCAAAATTAGTAGCACCATGTCCATATACATTTTCACAAACACACTGTAGCATATGCCCTGAAATGGCTTAATTTGAAATAGCTACTACTTGTTTAAACAGTAAGCTTATTGTCACTCCAGATCTAGAAATTCGTAGCAGACCGCGAAATCACAGCCATCACAATCAAAACATTTAGCAGTTTTCGCAGGACATGACAATACAATTTTATTTTAGAAGAGGATCAAGCTACATCAGCAATATTTACATATCATAAAGCTCGAAAAGGTTGAAGATCATGATGCCTTTTATCGCAATTAGACAGTCTCGGTCTCTTCCGGGTCTTCAAAGTTAGGGTCATTCACATCGACAACTTCCTTCTTGAGCCCGATCTCAGCCTGGGAATATCCATCGCCTACCCAAGTGAACTTGCCGCCGTGACCTCCTTTCTTAGGCGATCCACTCATGCCAGTGGCAGATTTCCTATCTTTCCGGACATCGGACTTGGCATTAGGATTGGATCTGAAACTCTTCCCTGTGTTCTTCATTCTCTCGATTCTCGCCTTGTGAATCTGAATGCTGGAAAATTGAGGCCAGTTAAGGGTTTATGTAGAGACGGGGGCTTGTTTGTTTTGCTTATTTTAGTGTGTGGGAAACTGTGAGTGTGGCGTTTTGTGATTGGGTGGCCCATTGAAATCGGATAAGAACAAGCTTGCCAAAATGCTAATTTATATTGGGCGTAACCGTCCAGTTTGGCTCTTGTGCAATGAGTTCAGTGACGATAAGATATTTTGGTTCTCTCTGTTTTCCACCCTACACGTGGCTCTGATTGCCAAGCCCATCTCATTCTCTCTTGCAAACTGCTATGATTCGGCCCATGGACCAACCGTATTATAATAATAATATCAAATAGCAATTTTCACTTCTAATTTAAAAATCAAATTCAACTAATTTTAGCTGTATTAATTTAATTAAATTTAATTTTATTACAATTTTTATTAAATAATTAATAAAATTTAATATGTCAATAATTAATAAAAAATAATTAAATATTATAAATTGGATGTATTTTTTTATTATAAAATTATGTAAAATTTCTATGGTAAATAAGTTTCTGTAGATTGAAATTTAGCTGGAAAATGCAAATTAAAGGTGGCATTTTCAAGGATCGCCCGAGCTCAGAGCTCCCAATGAGCTGACCTGTCGAGTTCCCATTGGAAGAAATAAAAAACCAAAAAAAAAAAAAGTCCCTAATTTGTTAAAGCCCATAGCGGAAGCACGGAAGAGGAGAAACAGTACAGTGAGGCCTTCCGAGGAGTGGGAAAGAATATAAAAGAAAAAAAAAAGGAATGATAGGGTCCTCTTCACTTCTTCTCGCGCCGGTATCTCCTCCATTCTTCTCCTTCAACCGTCTCTCTCATTTCCATTCCGCTCCTCTCTTCGCCTCCGGTAAGGGCCCTATCTGTTCTCTTTCTCTTTCAGTTTCGGCTCCTTCTACCTCTGGTTCATAGCTAGATTTTGTGTTAAAAGAAGCTCTATTTTGTTTGTGATAGTGGAAAATTGACTAGAGTTTTGTTTATTTTAGGAGTTTGGATTTGGTTTTTTTGGTTTTTATGCTATCATTTTGCTCTGAAACAAGACAGACTTGTTAAGAGCTACATCTAGAAGACTTGCTTTAGCTACAAAGACGCAGTCGATATCGACCATGGCGAATGTGAGTTTGTTTAAGTAGTTCTTTTAATGTGTGTCCTTGTGATTTTTATGTAAATGCTTATAAAGAATGATTTTTTTCTTTAATAAAGAGCTAATATTTGAAATGTTTCTGTTGAAGACGAGTGAGGAGAACAGTGGCAATTTAAAGAAACAATTAGCGAAATTGTTTGAATCATCACTTAGAGATACTGTCCCTAGTGAGCACGATGTTGAGCCTCTGGTGGCTGCCTGCACTGCCAAATTCGGCGATTACCAATGGTAACAACCTAGCTGAAATCATGTACTTTGTGTGTGTGTGTTATTTATCTCTGCTGGTAGTAGGAATTTCATTCCGAATTCCTGATTATTGCTAATGTTGTGATGAATGTGCAACTGTTTTTCTGGTGCAGCAATAATGCCATGAGCCTTTGGTCTAAAATCAAAGGAAAAAATACCGAGTTTAAGGGTCCTCCAGCAGTTGGACAGGTATGGATAATTGTCATGTTAGAACTCACTTGCTCATGCACGAATTAGCTTCCTTCCTTTTCTTCTATATTTTCTCTCCTTTTCTCCTCCCCTTTTTCCCAATCTGTGGCTTTCATCAATTCTGTTATCTTTAATGGTTCTTTTGGCAGGCTTTAATGAGAAATCTTCCTCCTTCTGAAATGATAGAATCTTGCTCTGTGGCAGGACCTGGTTTTGTGAACGTTGTTTTATCAAAGACCTGGTTGGCTGAGGTGTTTGCCTATTCACTGTTTCTATTTATCTCATGAATTTCTTCTGTGATCAACTAATTATTATATTTTTCCTTAAAAATCTTTTAATTCTGATTTTGTCATGCCATACCATGATTTTAGTACTGCAGTTAGGAGATTTGTGTAAGATTCTTTATGCTAGATTCTTGTGGCTGCAGAAAATTCAAAAGATGCTCATTGATGGTATTGACACTTGGGCACCCAAGATTTTGATTAAAAGGGCTGTGGTTGACTTTTCATCACCCAATATTGCAAAAGAAATGCATGTTGGCCATTTAAGATCTACTATAATTGGTGACACACTAGCTCGAATGCTTGAATTCTCAAAGGTTGATGTGCTTCGACGAAATCATGTCGGCGATTGGGGGACACAGGTACTTTGCTTTCTGAGAATGTTTATATCCTCCATTATCCTTTTTTATGAGTGCTTAATTTTTTATTCAACTTTGTTCCACATCTCTTGCTCCTTTACAAATTACTGGTTTGATGGACATTTTTCTTCCACCAAACATGTTAATATTGTATTTGTGGTTATCAAATATATGACATGATTAGGCCTCTGCTAAAATATGCTGTAATTTTCTTTGCAGTTTGGCATGTTGATTGAATTCCTCTTCGAAAAGTTCCCAAACTTTGAAGATGTTAATGAAAGTGCGATTGGAGATCTACAGGTGCGAAAAGCTCTTTTAGATTATGAAAACCAAATTGTTGAAGTGGAGATTTCACATATTTTTTGTGTTATAATTTTCAAAAAGATAGCAGTAAGTACCACTATGCATTGATATTACTTACTAGATTCTTTGTACTATATGTACAGGTAAAAAAAATATTTGTCGCACATAATTTATTATTTTCTGATTTGTATTTTAATTTTCAGTGTTATTTTATTTTTACAATTTTATTTAAATAAATGTCTAACTTTCATAATTTTAGTTATTTATTTTCAAATCCAAAAAGGAAAAATCAAACATGACCAAAACCTATCCAAAAAGGAAAAATCAAACATGACCAAAACCTTACAAGGTTAAGGATGTTATTGGAATAAAGTTAGTGTGATTTTGTCCCAAGAATGCTACCTGTGTACTGCTTCTCGAGTATTCAAAGATCCTAAGCGGGGACATGATAAAAGCATCTGTTGTGACAAGTGTTCATCACTTCATCATGCATTCATGCTAAAAGATAAGAAAATTTTCCATCTTGTTTCATCTCACCCTTTATATAGACTCCAGCCTCTTGTGCAATATCATTATTGACATAACATGTTTAATCTACAATAACCTGGATAGTATTAGAGATTAGAGATATGATGAAGTCAAATCTTTTTTTCCCTTGGTATATGAATGTTTGGATGCTTGAATGGTGTGGTTTTCAGAAATTGGTACAGATGCAATGATAAATTTCTTACACATCGTTCATATTATTCTAATGCATTATGAAGGCCTTTTATAAGGCATCAAAACAGAGGTTTGATTCTGATTCTGCATTTAAGGAGAGGGCACAGAAAGCAGTGGTTCGCCTCCAGGTAAATTGTTTACCTTTTAACTTGAAGATTTATATGTTGTGTTGTCATGCCATACCTTGGTAGTGAAGGGCTTATTAAACTTTTAAGGAAGAGATTGACTATGAAATTGTTTTTTGTATGCAGGGCGGAGAACTCAAGTACCGCCAAGCGTGGGCACAGATATGTGACATCAGCAGGAAGGAGTTCGATAAGGTCTATAAACTGCTTGGAGTTCATCTTGAAGAAAAGGTAGATATTATATCATTTTCTATACAATAAAGATATACAAAATCAGTTTTAGGTAGCTGCATGTAAAATTCTCGAAGAAGATAGGACCTGGGCCAATTGGAGAATTAGATTTGTGCTATCCTTTGTACATACTACATTATTTTGTTAAGAAAATTTTGTTAACTTGGATGCAAATGCAATAGACACCACTTGCTAGGTTTCTTCCTTCAATTTGTTGGGCATGGTTATGTTTAGATGATATTTTGTGTGGATGTTTTGCTGAAGTAAATTGAGTGTCTTAACTGAAGTTATATCTTTATAGTTCTTAAGTAATGAGAATGGTTTTAAATTGCCTGTTCTTTTTCTATTTTTGTGGGGCATTTCAGGGGTAATTGCATGATAGGATAAATGGTTTCTTTATCTTATTAAATCCATCAAGCAACAGCAGTCTCTTTTGTTTTAAATTTTAATTACACAACACCCAAAAAATGGAAAGCAGATTAACATGAATGTAACTATGATATTGCTTGTTTGCAGGGAGAAAGCTTTTACAATCCTTTCATTCCTGGGGTTCTGGAGGGATTGACCAATCAAGGATTAGTTGAAGAAAGTGAAGGTGCTCGTGTGATCTTTATTGAAGGAATTAATATACCTCTTATTGTTGTAAAGAGTGATGGTGGTTACAACTATGCTTCAACTGATCTAGCTGCCCTTTGGTGAGTTTACTTTCTTACTTTGAATAAAATCTGGAGCTTTAGATAACTTGATCTTATTATCCCAAGTTTTTATTTTTTAATTTTTTGGGTTAATCCTTATGGTTTTTGTTCTTGAGGAATAAATTGAAATTTATTTTGTCTGGATAATTAAAGATAGTTTACTTAATTGGAAGAGTATTATGAGTCTCTCTCTCTTTCTCTAAAGTTTAGTAATTGTGTTGTTAGTTCAAAGAATCTCCAGAACTATTAATCAATCACGGCATCTGTTTGTTTTGCTGCTCCACTGTTTTGGGGAGACTCTTAAAACTCTCTGTTTTTTTTTGGGTACAAGGCTGTTAGCTCCCACAGAGTTTGTTAATGCTCAACATGATGACATATGTTTATGTGTTCTTAAGGAAGAAAAAAGTTGGATATGGAGGTTAAAATTGGAAAATTTCTTGTTGCTTGCCATGTATAGGTATCGCCTTAATGAAGAGAAAGCTGAGTGGATTATATATGTTACTGATGTGGGTCAGCAGCAGCATTTTGATATGGTATTCAAAGTAAGTATCTGTTGCCGTATCTTGTCTTGAGTGGTGCCTTATAAGTGATTTCTGTTGCCGTATCTTGTCTTGAGTGGTGCCTTATAAGTGATTTCCCACTTAATAATTTCTATATACAAGTCCTTTTTTGATGTAACATTGTCCAACACTGTTATTATTTCCATAACTTCTATGCTTTAAATTCATGGGATGGTGCATTTTTTTATTATTTGCAATTGAAGGTTGAAATGTTGAAGGCCTGACGGTCGTGGATTTTTTTTTTAAAATTCAGGCTGCCAAACGTGCAGGCTGGCTACCAGCTGATGATAGTATGTTTCCTAAAGCTAGCCATGTTGGATTCGGTCTTGTTCTTGGAGATGATGGCAAGCGTTTTAGAACTCGGGCCACTGAAGTGGTTCGGTTAGTTGATTTGCTAGATGAAGCAAAGACTCGTAGTAAAGCAGCACTTGTTGAGCGTGGTATAAAACTGGAATGATCTGTGATTTACACATTAATAGTTACTTGTATGAATTGCATCTTTATCATCCTTATATTTGTACAAATATGTAGAATCTGGCTTACCTTGCTTCATGACTAGATCGTTTCCACATAGTCTGGTGCCAGTAATTATGACTTCATATCATGGACAGGCAAGGCTGAAGAGTGGACTGAAGAAGAGCTTGAGCAAACTGCTGAGGCAATTGGTTATGGTGCTATCAAGTAAGCTATCTATAGTTCTGTATGCATATGAATGCTTCCTTTTAGCCATTTAAATTGTTGTTCTCATAAGCATCAGCAATTCATTTTATGGCATCTTTTATTCTAGGATTTATTACTCTGTCAACATTTGTTTTGTGATGTCCGAGGGAGTGAAAAAATTAGAATTGTACTGTTTGTAGTGTAACATTTGTTGAGAAATAATGAAGTTCGGTGGCAAAGAGGTGAAAGTTGAATCAAGTTGTAGGACATTCTAGCAATTTAGTGTTTAAAATTTAAAGTTTCTTTTGCATAGGAGCTTTATTTGATGTAACTATAATAGCCTCGAGGTTGTAGCTGCGAAGCTCTGGATTGGGTATGAGTTAGTACAACCATTGCATACAAAAAAGCCTTAAGAGCAGAACTCTTAGATCTTGCTACCCTGCTTAGACCATGGTAGGGAGGCATTTTTAAGGGTTCTTTTAGATAGTTAATTGGATGAGTTTTACTGCCTGGGTAATTAGGATGGAAGGGACACAAGTAGTTCATAAAAATAACTAGACAATGTAGTTGGAGTCTCTTTGTTGTATCATGGTAGTAAAATTTGGAAAACATAGGCTTTGTGGACTATTGAAGAAAACCTTGAAATCTTAAAACTTTATGGAAGACTACTTAAGTTATCTAATTGAATTGCAATAAGATGTAGTGAAAAATTAATTTAAAACTTCTTTAGCGCTAAAATTATTTCTTAATCCTATATCTTTTATAACTGAACCTCTCAAATGTTATAATTATAAAACCTGCTTCTAAAGTATGTGGCTGAGATTCATACACAAGAAAATCCTGGAGTTGCTGAATTTGAGAATGTGGTGAAAATGGCAGTGATATGAGGGTGGGATAATTTGCTTCTTGGGCTGCATCAGTTACTATGTACTTGTTTCTGCTTGCAACAATTCTTATGGACTTGTCTTTTTACTTTATGTGAACTCTACTTTGATACACTTGCATCTTTAATTTGTTTCCTCAGGTATGCAGACTTGAAGAACAACAGATTGACCAATTATACATTCAACTATGATCAGATGCTTAATGATAAGGTAGGTATCTGATTTACTATTCCATGGTGTAGATTACCAGAATTTCTAGAAGTGAAACTTGTTCATGAGAATTAAGTTCTAATTTACTGAGCTTATATTCCACCCTCATGCATTATGTTTTTTTCATGTCTGTTATTCTATGGATATGTTGAAATATTCTCGCCTCTACTTTCTTCTCTCTTCATTGTTGCTAATGAGTACCACAAGTCTTTCCAGTGCTGCTATCATTTCCTATCTTTGAAAACTTTTTGAACAGGGAAACACTGCAGTTTATTTGTTGTATGCACATGCTCGGATCTGTTCAATCATCAGAAAATCTGGTAAAGACATAGAGGAACTGAAGAAAGTAAGTCCTCTTCCTAGTTGAAGTTGCAGTTATTATTGAAAATTTCATGTTCCAAAGTTCATGCGACCCAAAAGAGAATGCTTCTTTTCTAAATAGACCGCATATCACTTGGAGTCTACTGTTTACACTGTGAGACTTGATTTAAATTAGAATTTGCAGTGGTGATAGTCCTTGTATGCTTTGATGATATTGGTTTGACCACAATCATGAGAATTTTCAATGTCATGCAGCCCATGCTGCTTTTCCAGTTTGTTCTACCTGTGATATCCTTTCCCAACTCTGTATTTTTAATCTAAAAGTTTGACCGAATTTTCATGTAAAACTGTAGCAAACAATGTGTTCGTATGACATTTCTTCTAAATAGCCATTGTAGCTTCTAATATCAGTTGCAGCCCTTTTTTGCCCCTGTTAGGTTATTTTTACCTAACAAGTGATATAGAACCTATTCAAGGACTTAGGGATAGAGTTGGAGTGGATTAGGGACTGGGAGAATTAGAACGGGAGGTAGAAGAAGGGAGAGTAACAGAGGGATAGTTGAGAAAAGAGAATGGAGAGAGAG
>CAOGCB010193463.1:0-14391 GCA_948266635.1 Cnidoscolus chayamansa | reverse complement strand
GGAGAGAGATTTATAAAAAAAATTATAATAATTAATTAAAAATATTTTATAATAATATTATATATAATATATGTAGAATATATAATATATATTATATATAGAATAGCCCACCACTTTCTCCATCTCTGTATCTCTTTCCCCATCCTCCACACCTGGCCATTGGCCTATCCAAGTGCTCCCATCAAGTCTGCCACCTTGGAACATGACTCAGAGCGGGAACACGACTCAAAACGGGAACACGACTTAAAACGGGAACACAGAAGCTGCTGCTTGTATTTATACCATCACCTTCTTCTTCCCTCCAACCCCATACTCATCTCCCCCTCTCCCTTATCGCTTTCTCTCTATACTCTAGGTAATATGCATTCTACTTTGACGAGGCAGAGAAAGATGAAATGAGTCATTAAAGTCACATGAATTTTTTATTTAATGAAACTAACTACTTAATTTTTATATTTTCAAAATACATTAAATAGTCTATATATTTTGAAAAATCATTAACTATTTATTATCTATATTTTCAATTCGCAAACTATTTAGTCATTTTATTTATTTAAATTATTAATAAAATAAAAAAATAACAAAAATCCATTTTAGTTTTATAATTTCAAAATAACAATTACTTAGACTTATGAAATAAACACAAAAACCATATAATAAAATTTTGAAAATAGAAAAACTAATATAATTGGTTCCACCAAATAAATAATAATTCTTTTTCTTTTTTTCAATTATATGCTAAATTTTATAAATATAATTAATATAATTATCATTTTAATTTAAATATTTAATATGTTAATTTCAGATAATGAAACAGTCTAAACATATAAATTTATGAGAGATTATTACAATGCTATTATTTTTGTATAAGTTAAAATGAAATTACCCATAAGTCGTAAGTTGATTTTATGAGTGGATTGAACAACACAAAATTCAACTTATTTGTTAAATACTTTTAATTACCAAAATATTGAAAAGCATACGAGCAACTTAGCATATATGGAGTCCACATTTAAATCTGTGGTACAAAGCCACTTTTAGGATGATAAAGAAGTAGGCAGAATAGAAAGGGTATAGCTAGCTACATGTAAGTGGAAAAAGATCCAACCAATTGTATGCTTTAGATGAAGAGAGAGAGAGAGAGAGAAAGGGGCCTTGGAAGGCCACAACAATATCAACTCCAGCAAGAAAAGCATTATCCAAGACCATATACTAGCAAATTGTTGTCATGCTAATCATGAATCATTTGACTTGAAAGATGTGGGAATTACAAGTTAATTTATTCGCCACTAAGCCCAATAATTGGGACAAAGCACTTATCAAGAAAAGTAGGAAAACTATAGGGGGCAAACCAACATTGAGGTCACAAATACGACTTATATTTATATATTGTGACTAAGCTTTTGTTTTCCAAAAGAGCTACTGAATTCAAATGGGTGCTTATTAGGTAGTCAATATCAGAAGCAAATGGGGCTGGCAATATTTTATGAAACGGTAAATTAAATATGAATTTAATATTCATTTTTGGGATGTCCCAGTGCTGGGATCTAAGACTCCTCCAACCTAATCTATGTTGATAGGCTGACCTTTTTAGTGTTTCCCGCATTCATCCTCACAATCACCGTGTCCACTTGTTATTCTTCTCCAAGACATTTCTCCTCTTTTACCATTCACTGAGCCAAGAAGCTCTCTGCTGCTGGCCCCTACACACCAACACATTAAAGATGGTCAGTACAACAATCCACAAAAGCTTATCATACCCACTGGAATTGCTTGTCCAGTTTTGCCCCTCACACATCTTGTGGGTGTATTTAGGACATAATATGATATGTTTAGTGAGTAGAAACTTAGCCTTTTTTCACATATTTGAATGAGATGCAAAACCGACACAAGTCCGGAGTGAAGGACATTGAAGACAAAATGTTAACAAGGATGTTAGTTGACATACTATAATCAGTTCACAATAAAAAAATTCTTGTGAAGATCACATGAACAAGGGTCCCAATTCTCAAATTATGATCACGCACCAGCTCTAGCAATGCATACAATGGCAGTAGGGGCCGGCCCGTCGATATGGGCAAATTCAATCCTATTTGGTACACTAAAACTGACAACAGTGCATGCACAAAAGCACATAGGGTGAGTCAATTCTGAAGGAACAGAAAAGGGAAAGATAAGAAAGACATGAATATAGATATATATACACCAGAAGCAAATTGACAACTTTAGAAACAGTATTCTATTGTTTGAAGTAGTAAAAGAAAAACAGTGTTAATGCTTGAAGTAGTAATAGCATGTAAGAAAGAGCACTTTGGAAAGAAAAAGATAAAAGAGAAGAGGAAGAAGAGATGAGATGAGATGAGGTGATCAGAGAGTACCATCAAAAGTATTAACGTGTGTGGAAGTATTTTTACTTTCTTGTGACTTTTATCTACTTAACTTTGGAAGCCAAAAAGGAGAGCCAAAACAAAGTCCTTGACATACACACCTTTAAGACAAAAGTATAGGGATGGTTCCCATACGGATTCACCACTGAATATCTTGCTTTCTCCTGTTTTTTTTACTATGCCGCCTAAAACCTTCCCCTTTAAATTGTCTTCTCATCACCTTCCATTTCCATAACCTCTTCTGCACCTCTCCTTTTAAAAATCCTCGGAGAAGAACATACACAATCCTCCCCTCCTCTCTCTGTCTTTCTCTCTCTCTCTCTCTCTCTCCCTCTCTCTCTCACTCACTGTGTGTGTGTATGTTGTGAGGCAAAAAATGGGATCGCCACCTTCTGCTTTTCGCAAACAGAAAGCCATTATATTCCTCAGATTTTTCATGATTTTGCTCTTGTGCTCTATCCCTGAGAAACCTGACCTCTTCTCTAACCACTCTTTTATCAACTCTACTGCCCTGTCTCATAAGACATCCAACTTCCCTTCACTGAAAAAATTGAATCTAGATGGTTTTTTCAGCTTTGATAATATTGAACATGCAACTAAAGACTTTGGCAACAGATACCATTTCCATCCAGCAGCAGTACTGTATCCAAAGTCAGTTTCTGATATTGCCTCCACAGTAAACTATATTTTCAATATGGGTTCCACTTCAGAGATAACAGTTGCAGCCAGAGGACATGGTCACTCCCTTCAAGGTCAAGCACAAGCTTATCAAGGTATAGTAATCAACATGGAATCACTACAGATTCCAGAGATGCAGATTCACGTTGGGGAGAAACCTTATGTGGATGTATCCGGGGGCCAGTTGTGGATTAATGTTCTGCATGAAACACTCAAATATGGGCTTGCACCAAAATCTTGGACAGATTACCTTCATCTCACCATAGGGGGGACATTATCAAATGCAGGAATCAGTGGACAGGCATTCCGACATGGACCTCAGATCAACAATGTTTACCAGCTGGAGGTTGTCACAGGTATATTTAGGCATGCTCTTGCACAAAATTTTGTAGACAACGTTGTTCAGATCATAGTACAAGATATAAAAATTGTCGCATCAGCATAATGGGAAGGGCGATCTAGTAATTTTATCATTTCACTATGAAATGACAATTTTACCCTTGCATATCATATTGTGAAAAACTTGCTTCTAAATCCAACAGCATCAAAGAGAAAACATACTGAACAATAATGAATTCTATTTCACGACCATGTTTAAATGCATAGCTAAAACTGGGTACAAGTGAGTCTAATCTGAGGCTTTCAGTGCAGGCAAGGGTGAAGTAGTTACCTGTTCAGAGCAGCGGAATGCAGATCTCTTCTATGGTGTTCTTGGAGGACTAGGACAATTTGGCATAATCACTAGGGCCAGAATTTCACTCGAACAAGCACCAAAGAAGGTGAACCATACTTTATTTCTTCAGAAGCTTGATAAATAAAACTCGTAGCCAATTCCAAGAACCACTATAATGGAAACTACGATCTTGACAGGTGAAGTGGATCAGAGTATTGTACTCCGAGTTTTCCAAATTCTCCAATGACCAAGAACATTTAATGTCATCTCAGAATTCTTTCGACTATATTGAAGGATTTGTAATAATAAATAGAACTGGTCTCCTCAACAACTGGAGGTCCTCCTTTAGTCCCAAGGACCCACTCCAAGCTAGCCAATTCATTTCAGATGGAAAAACTCTATACTGTATGGAAATTGCCAAATACTTCGACTCAAACGAGTCTGACCTTGTGAACCAGGTAAGATTTCAAGAGAAGTATCGTAGAACACCATGAATAAACGCATCATAATATCCTCAAAAGTCCTTGTTGCTAACCTCTACGCTCTTAACACAGAAAATTGAGGACTTGCTGTCAGAACTAAGTTATATTCCATCAACCATTTTCATGTCAGAAGTTTCTTATGTGGAATTCCTGGATAGAGTACATGTGTCAGAGATAAAGCTCCGAGAAAAAGGTTTGTGGGAAGTTCCACACCCATGGCTGAATCTACTAATCCCAAAAAGCAAAATTTCTGAGTTTGCTATGGAGGTCTTCGGCAACATCCTTGCAGACAGCAGTAATGGACCCATCCTCATGTATCCAGTCAACAAGGCCAAGTAATTTAACGAATAAAAAGTTAATCAATTTCCTCAAACAAGGTTCAGATATATTTATGCTGAAACTAACTTTTTTCATTCACATTGCAGGTGGAACAATCAAACATCTTTAGTAACCCCAGGAGAAGATATTTTCTATCTATTGGGATTCCTATCCTCTGCAGTACCATCTTCCAATGGCAAGGATGGCTTGCAGCACATTTTAACCCAAAACCAAAGAATTCTAGATTTCTGTTATAAGTCTAATCTCGGAGTTAAGCAATATTTGCCTCATTATGGTACACAAGAAGAATGGCAAGCTCATTTTGGCCCTCAGTGGGAAGTTTTTGTACAGAGGAAATCAACTTATGACCCTTTTGCAATCCTAGCTCCTGGTCAAAGAATCTTTAAAAGGCAATAGCCTTCCTATAATTGTAGCTACTCAAATAAGCCACAAAATACACAAAATTCACCAGTGGCATATGGAGCCATGATGCCTAAAACTGTAAATTATTAGAAGTCCTCATACGTCGTTGAGTTTCCACAACAAGCATTAGCAAGATTGAAAATTTGTAGAAAACTTGACATTGCTGTTACTTGAGTTGAAAATTTGAAGTATGCAAATGTTGATAAAAGGACTTACGGCATTAATCTCACAGTACATGATTTTAAGCAAGCTACACAGTGAGGTATCTGTCTAATTTCTGTCATAGAAAACAACCATTTGACCCTAAAGAGTACCAGATATCGCAAGCAAAAAAAAAAAAAAAAAAGGGGAATTGTGAAAGTAAAGCCACTCTCCAGCCAAGACCATGTTTGCATATTTCTCCCTGCTGCTCTTCATAGTTTCTAGCATCAAGAATAGTTTCTTGAAAGTCTGTTGAATCACTTGCAACAGGAAGAAAGCTATTTATATCATCTCTAGCTCCAAAACCTCCAGCCCGTATAACATCATCGGTTGTTATGGAAGCCTCCATATTTACCTCACCGGATGTGTCACCATCTACTGCTACGTCTTGGGAAACTATTTCCTCACCCTTCCCCTCAACCATGTTAATGTGTTTGTGATCTCTTGGAGAACTAGGAACTGGTCTTGGCATATCCTCTGTATCAGAATGATTGGACTCGGTTGCTTCCTTCATTTTGCTGTTATCACCTGCATCTGGGACATTCAAATCCCAGAAAAACACATTTTGGCTTAGAATTTCAAGCTTATGCATGAAACATAATAAAAAAATGACTCAATTAATTATAAAAAAAAAGAAAACTGTGAAAGCCTTACCAACAGTCATAGACAAATTTGAAGTTCTTAATATAGAAATAACACTACTGAAATTCAGTCATCATGAAAGTGAAAATAGGAAGCCTCCTCAGGTACAACACAATCCTTGCCCAGCCCCAGTCAAGAGTATGATTGCTCAAAGTAAAAAAGCAATATGAAGAATTTAAAGGAGTTCAAAAATCTCCATAAATCTGTGCAACTTCTCATTTATGGGGAAACATCTTTCATATATTATTTAAGAAAATAGCATATGGAAAAAATAACAAGGTAAAATCTGATGTTAATTTTAACATGGCTTGTCCAACAATGTAAAGGAAGAAAACTGTTAAGTCGAGGGGGAAAGCACTAAATATATCATAGAATCCAGAGATATTATACCATAAATCAAAGTTTAAAATCTCTTAATCAATGTAGATCTTTATTTCAAAAAAAACTCATTTATTTTAGAAATCTACTCTCCTAAAATATCATGATACACCTGCTATCCTAAAATAGGACAATAAAAATCCTAAAATATCTCTTGTTTATTTTTTATAACTTGACACACCATTTCAAGTTGGTGCATAAATATCTATCATTCTCAACTTGCGAGCAAGAGGCTCAAAATCCAGTCTAAAAAAAGACTTCAGTAAAACTATTTGCCACTTGCTATGAAGATGGGAAAAGGGCATACAAATAGTTCCGGCTTCGAACTTTTCCTTTATGGAATGTCTATTAATTTCAACACGCTTTGTCCTGTCATGTTGGATTAGATTATGAGCAATGCTAATGGTTACTTGTTTATTATAGTACAACTCCATAGGCATGATGATAGGTATTTTCAGTTCTAAAATTTGTTTAAGCCACACAACCTCACAAATTCCTAGCCATTGATCTATATTTTGCTTCAACAGTACTACGACCCACCACATTTTGTTCTTTCACTCCAACTCACTAGATTTCCTCACACAAAGGTACAATAGCCTGGCGTTGATCTACTATGTGTAATAGATCCTACATTATTTGCATCTATGTAGACTTTGATGATCTTTGCTCATTTTTTTTTCAAAAATCATGGTAAGTTTTTAAGTAGGTGAGAATATAATAGACAGCTTCAAGATGTTCTTAATGAAGAAAATGCGTGAATTGACTTACTAAGATCACAACAAATGCATGTCTGGTCATGCCTATGACCAATAAATCAACTTCCTCAACCAATTTCTGGTATTGAGATGTATCTATTGGGCTTCCCTTGTTGTTTCCAAGTTTTTGATAGGGATCAGTTAGTGTTTTAGCAAGGCCACAACAACTCATACCAGTTTCTTTAAGTAGATCAATCACATATTTTTTTCATGACACCATAATTTCTTTATTGGATCGAGCTACCTCTATAGAAAATATTTAGGAACCCAAATTGTTGATTTCAAATTCAAAATCTAGGTGCTACGTCAAAGGTTCCATTTCAATTGTATCATCTCCAGAGAGAATAATATCATTAATATATGCTACAAGAATAGTTATTTTTTTCGTTAGCTGAATCGCTTGTGAGTATAGTGTGATCTTCTTGCCCTTGATACACTTGTTTCTTCAAAAACCGACTATATTTGCGAAACCAAGCTCTTGGTGACTATTTCAGCCCATATAGAGACTTTGCAGTCTACATATCCTTTATCCAAATTTTCTTTCAAGACCAGGCAGTGGATCAATATTCTCTTCCTTTAGATCACCATTGATCATTTTTCACATCTAACTGTTGGAATGGCCAATCAAGATTGTTTGCAAGTGTTAGTAACACTCTTAATGTATTGCATTTTTGCCACAGATGCAAAAGTCTCAAGTAAAAAACACCACATGTTTGAGTGAACCCCTTAGCTACTAGGCATACTTTGTACATAGGAATTCGCAAAGCATCCTTTACATTATTTGGAATCTCCATACTTGACAATTGTGAAGTAAAAGTAGAAAATATTAGTGAGAGGTTTTTATAGGATACAAAATTTGACATGGGATACTTAACACAACTTCTAACATCCTTATGTTCAGCAGTTGGAAGATCAAGGTTAAAAATAGGGGTGTGCATTCAGTCAGTTTGGTTGCGAAAATCGAACCAAACTTAATTAACCGAAGAACTAAATCACATTTTTTCCTCAATTGAACTGAACTGAAGTTTTCATAAAAATCGAATATAACTAATCCGAACTTTTTTTTATATAGTTTAGTTTTGTTTATACGAAACCAAAATTTTTTAGGTTTGAGGGCGAGGGACCTTGGGTCTCATTGTCTCGTCCATGTCGGGGTCTGTCGAGGGAAGTGAGGGTAAGGACCAGCCTGTTGTCGACGTCGAGGGACCAAGGGCAAAGTGGTGAGCAGGAGTAGCGAGTGCAAGCACGAGTAAGGAGCAATAAGTGGTGAGAGGAGCACGAGCAGTGAGCAACAAGAGGAGCATGAACGACAAGCAAGAGGAGCATCAGCGGCAAGGAAGAGAAGAACCAATGGTAGGAGAGAGAAGAGAAAAAGAAATTTGATTTTAGGACTGATTTAGATTTCGGATTTAAGTTTGAATCTAATTTAGACATGGGCTGGACCTGGGGATTTAGATGGGCAAATTATATGGTTCGGGTGGTTCAGTTTTTCAGTCAAATAACACAAATAAATTGAACCAAACTAAAATTATCTAAAAATATAATCGAACCAAACTGATTTAACTAGAAAACCAAACTGATTGAACCGAAATGGTTCGGCTTGGTTCTTCAGTTATAACTGAAAAGTGCACATCCCTAGTTAAAAATATTATTCTAGGAATGAATAGATTGAAGATTGTGTAAAATTTTAGATTCAATATGAGAATTACTTGGAATTTCATTAGAATTTTGAATAGTTTGAGGCACATATTCTTGACAGTGTTAAGAAGCTTCATTTTGTCTTATTTCCTTGAATCAAGTTCCTCATTGAATAAACAAGAAGTTCTTATGCATCTGTTTTCTCTCTATTTGTGTTTCTTACAATAGCATGAGATGGTTTCATGAACTTGGGATCTAAATTTTTATTCATTAAATTTCACTTAGTTCAGTATTGACTAGAAAAATTAGATTCTCTATCATGTGAATATCAAAAAAAAAAAAAAAAAATTTGAAGTTTCATTTTGTTCCTCCCATTGAAGATATCAAAAAAACATTGAGACTCAAAAAACATAACATCCATTGTAATGAAGAATTTTTTTGAAGCATGATCATAACATTTGTAGCCTATTTGAGTTGGAGTATATCTTAAAAATACACATTTTTTAGCTCTATGATCCAATATTTCTTGGGTTTGGTCATAAATATGAACAAATACAATGCACTCAAATATGTTTAAAGGTAAATTTGAAGTCAACATAGAATTATGAAAATTCTTCTTAAAGGAGTTTAGTGTCTTGATATGCAAACAATTTATAAGGTATATAACAATCAAACGAGCTTCACCCTATAGATACATAGGGACTTGACTTGTAAGCAACAAAACCCTAATAACTTCTAAAAGGTTTTTGTTTTCATGCTCAATAATGTCATTTTGTTAGGTGTGTTTGTGCAAGAACTTTGATGTACTATGCCTTTTTTTAAGAAAAAATCTCCTAGGATTGTGTTAAAATATTTTTTTACTATTATCGCTTTTAAACACTTGAATTTTCTCTTGAAATTATCTCCTCGACACTGTATAACAAATTTTAAAGACCTAGTTTACATCAAAGTTATCCTCTAACAAATAAACCCAACCTAATTATGTGTTATTATCAATAAAGCTAATAAACTGTATTTTTTCAAACATTATTGATACCAAAGATAGTCTCCAAATATCATTATGAATTAACTTAAATCGCTTGAATGCATGATATGGTCGAAAAGGAAAAATGAAGAATGATACTTGGCCAATTCATAAATCTCACATTGAAATGAGAATAGACTCTTATGTTTAAATAAATTAAAGAACAAGTAATTTTAAGTAATAAAAACTTGGATATCCTAACTGACAGTGCCAAAGCATTATATCAATAGAATCAAGAACAAATTTGCAACAAGTACTTTGAACTTGTTGACCTGAGTTAGTTCCATCTTCAAATAAATAAAGACATTCCCTTTCCCTATTACTACCAATTGTCATCCCTAGGACCATGTCCCAAAATTCACACCAAGAAGGGTCAAAAATAGCACAACCATTGAGTGTAGGGTAAATGATACCATTCGTACTCCAACTTATACTATAGTTTCATGTCAGTCCCTTAACTTAAATTTGTTACTAAAAAATTGTTCAACTTTAAATATGCTTATAAAAAATCCCCTCTATTAGAATTTGCCTAAATATCCGGCGAAATGCAAACGTGGCATGCCTATGTGTCCATTACTTTAGGAAAAAGTGAAAAATATGCCACCTAATATTATTTTACCCTAAACTCTATAGAAAAACAACATTTTTAATCTAATTGCAACCCACAATTTCTATAACATATAAAATTAACTAGCAGAAAACACCATTATTTTCACTTTTTCTTAATGTAATGGACACATAGGCATGCCACATTTGCATTTCGTTGGAGTTTTATATAGATTCTAGTTGGAGGAATTTTTTATGAGCATATAAGTTGAGGGATTTTTTAGTAATAAATTTAAGTTGAGAGACTGACATGAAACTATAATATAAGTTGAGGGTCGAACAATATAATTTACCCATTAAGTGTACTAATGACTTTACTAATAGATAAAAGTTTGCAAAACGTTTAGGAATATAGACGACAACATATAGGGTCAAGATGGTGATATTTCTTATTCTAGCTATTGTTGAGAAAAAGCATCAGTTAATCTTAATCTTTTTATTCCTTGCACAAAAAGTATAAGAAGAGAAAAGCTTGAACAACTTGTCATATGCCCAATTGCTCTACAATCTATGATCCTGGTTTGGCTAGGATTAACACATAAAAGTGCAAATACAAAATTACCTTTTTGAGTTAAGGAGCAAGACAAATTTGGTGAAGGTACTAAGAGTGGTGGAGATTGTAAGAGTTTGCACAATTGCTCTATTTGCTCCTTTGTCAATGGAGATGTATCTTGAGTAGTTAGTTGGCCTCTATTCTCTTTATTTGACATTTGAAAAGCATGATTATCATCACCATTCTTTTTCTTCCTGGAGGCTTGCCACTCAAATCTTCCATAGATGCCAAAGCTTTTTTCAATGATCAAACCAAGGTTTATTCTTTTTGTCATGTTCAAACTCATTCCCATTTGGATAGAATGTCCAATATCTGTTGTAGATTTGGAATTTGATTTTGGCAACATAACCTTCTTTGTACTCTTCTCTCTCTTAATTTCAAAAAAAAAAAAAAAAAACCACAAAGGGAGGGTAAAGGTTTTTTTTCCCAATAATCTAAGATCTAACTTCATCAAAATCCATATTAATCTCTTATTGGAACCAGGGAATCATCTCATTGCTTGAGTAGATCTGCCTTCATTTGTAGTTCATATATCTGATTATTATTTCCACCACTATTGTAGGTTGTGGCGATCCTGTTCCACAGAGTCTTGGTTATTTGATACTGAATGAAATTTGGGACCAGGGATGGTTCCAGTGTTTGTATAATCCATCCCATGACAGCATTGTTGGTGGCTTCCCAAGCCGGAAAGAATTTTGATGATCAGTCTTGCATTGGTGGATTTCTAGTAATGAATTATCCCTTGCCGTGTCCTAGTATGAACATTTTTATCAGTTTTGACCAAAGCAAATAATTTTTGTTGTTCAGTTTCAAGCTGAAATTTGGTTGTGCTATGTCGAGGGTTATCTTTGGTTGAGGTTTGGATTGAAATTGTAGAATCTCCATAAGCTATTTTGACAATTCTACTGTTGATTTTTCAGGTTGCTACGAATCGGAGTTGGATGCCATGAAAGTCGGGAAAGGTTTGGTCTAAAGGTCGGAAAATATATTGGTATATGATGAAGGTAGAGAAATGGTCCTAATTTGGAACGCACCGCTCTAATACCATGTAAAGTTTAGGAAGTATTGTTTTCAAGTCTTATTTCATTATATGATTGTACATGTTTACATAATTACAGAAATTCCTATCTATGGTATGATTTTAATGCAAAATCAAACTAATTACAGAATCAAGGCTGTGATGGCTGTTGTGATTAAGGCTGCAACCGATAGCACAGTTGGAACCGGTGATGATTGCATTTCTATTGGACAAGGACACTGATGCCACCATCTCCAAAATATTTTATGGTCCAGGACACGGCCTTAGGTTAGATATATGAATTGCAACATATATATTATATCTTAATTTATACATATACATAAGTTTAATTAGTTGATTAATTATTTATCTAATTTCTTTTTTTTTTTCACAGTATTGGTAGCCTTGGAAAGTATGAGAATGAACCACAAGTTAAAGGAATCACTGTGACTAATTGTACATTGTTTAACACAACAAATGGTGTGAGGATCAAAACGTGGGCTGACTCTCCTCAAGTGTAGCTTCAAACATTAATTTTGAGGATATTATTATGAAATCAGTCAAGAATCCTATCATTATAGATAAAAAAAATATGGTTCTGGCAGTAGTGCAGAGTTAATATATAAATAGATATTAATCAAATTAAAATGATAATTATTTATCCACCAATTTTATTAGCTCAATAAATTTACACATTTTGTTACATTTATTCTTGCAGCCATCACGTGTGAAAGTTTCTAATGTTCATTACAAGAACATTAGAGGAACCTCAGTCTCAAATGTTGTAGTCAATTTCTTATACTGCTCATCAGTCCCTTGCAAAGAAATAAGTATGGTTGATATTAATTTGACTTATGTAGGCACTAAAGATCCTCAATCTCCCATATCAACTTTATGTGAGAATGCTAAAGTTACTTCTATAGGTGCACACCCACCGGGTTGTAAATAATTTTAGAAGTAGTTGCGATGATTAATCAAAATCTTCATTCGTCAAGAATCACAACTTGTTTATTTTGATATAATTGTATATAAATGCTAAAAGTTATGCAATCATTTTTTTAAAAGCACTATCATTCTAATTTTATTATTAAGCATACATTTTCTCTCTTGTACATCCAATCAAATAATAAGTAAATGAAGAATTTATATTACTTTCAGTACTTCTTAATTTTCCCCTTGTTGAAATATTTTTCTTGGAAAAGAACATCTTATTTAATAACAAAAATTGAGATAACTTTTTTCGAAAACAAATTTAAAATCAAAGTTGTTCACATGTATAATTTTTTAGAGAAAATATGAAATAACTTTTTAGTCTTCTTAAATTTAATGAAAAATTATAAGCTTAGTTTTAAACTTCTTTCGGTTTTAAAATTTTTATTTTTTTCAAAATGTTTAAGTAAAAAAAACTTTTTATAACCGAAATTTATGTTTTAACTTTTTTGTAACTACAATTACATGTTTATACAAGAACATATTTGTTAACTATAAAAAACAAATTAATGATAAATTATAAAGTTAAAAATAAATAACACATCGAAAATGTTTACAGCTAAAATAATTTTAAATATTTTTTTGTACTAATTTATTTTTAATTCTGAAATTTTTTTCCTTATGCTATAAACACTTTCTTTGTATCACTTAATATTTTCTAAATCATTGATATGTATCTCTTTTATGTGAAATTATTAATTTAAGTGCTTTTCTTAATTTGTATATGCCCACTAATTTTTGGAGTATAAAAATCACTAACAAGTATCATCATTAATATTTGGAACGGAATAATGTAATACACACATATCTAATCCTTTTAATTTAATATATTTTTATGTTCATAATATACTAATAAGATTTATTATTATCAACTATTTTATTTAAAAAGAAAAAAAAGAAAATTTTAAATAAATTCTGAAAAAATCTAAATCTTTAAAAAACATCATTCAAAAAGCAATGGCATCTTTATCAATTCTAATAAAATCACTTTCACTAATATATATATAAAACATGTGACGAGAAAAAAAATAATAACAATAAATATTTTATTGAGCTTATGAATAAAAAATATAAAAAAATCATAAATAAATTATTATATAAAACTTTTAATTAATTGTTTATCGTGCCTTTAAGTCTCAATGTTGTTTGACCTTAAACCAACAATATAATTCCAAGTTGCATTCACATACATACGTCTTTTCAACTCTCTTAAATCATGATTATACTGTTTATAATTTTATAAATATTTGTATAACTTATTTTCTTATTTACATCTCTTTATACTTTTATTTATGTGATTGAATAGTAATTTTATATTATTACAAAAATTAAAATTTTCACTCATTAGAATTTTTCAATAAAAAAAGATTAGCACTTTTCAGGTTTGATTTTGTAATAAGAAAAATTCTATTTATTAGGAAGTTGATTTTTGAATAGATAAAATAATAAAATGTTCATATGTAGTTTTTCTTTCTATTTAACACTTTTTTTTTTATTAATTATGATATTAAAATAATTTCATAAAATAAGATTCTAAAGTAGAACTTTAAAGAGTACGGAAATGTAAAACAGAATTATAATGAAATTATAAATAAAGTAACATTTTTTATAGTTTTTTTTTAAAG
>CAOGCB010193254.1:0-11110 GCA_948266635.1 Cnidoscolus chayamansa | reverse complement strand
GGTTATGACCACATGGATCCTGCGGTTATGACCTCAGGGAGGATCCTGCGGTTGTGACCGCAGGGAGGATCCTGCGGTTGTGACCGCAGGGAGGATCCTGCGGTTGTGACCGCAGGGAGGATCCTGCGGTTGTGACCGCATGGAGCTGCGGTTGTGGCCGCCGGCGAGGGTCGCTCATTTATTTTTGTTCCGGAGGCATTTTCGGGGGTTCCGTACCTCCAAAAGGTTCCTTTGGGTTCCTTGTGATATTTTGGATATCTCCACTACCATTTTGGCATAGTTCCGAGACATTTTCCGAAATGCTTCCGGTCTGGCCGGACTGTTTGCAGTCCGAGAAAATAGGCTTTTCGAGCCTCAAAATTTGAGTATTCACAATTAGTTACTTGGGATTTCACATCAATTTGGTATTAGAGCATAAGCTATAGATAAATTTCATATTAAGCACTAATCACGCTATCTAAATAATGTATAAAATCATCAAACCAAATTTGGAGAGATCTAAATGAAGATGGCTACAATTGAAAACCATCACCATAACATTCTAGACATAATTAACAAAACTAAGAGTTTGCACTATATTTGAAACAATATAGCATCCCTACCCAGACCTGTGATGACCCAAATAGAGTATACTACCATCTATATATGTCTATATTGTATATTGTTGTTGTGTGTGACAATTATATTGTGGAACCATGTTTTTTTTTTCTTTCAAGCATCTGCTTACTTTTTAAAATATTTTTACCAAATGGAAAGCTGAAAATGTCTCATCTATTTAAGGGCCTTTGAACCTATATTTGTATACATGTTTATAATCTATGTTCACATGACCTCAATCAATATTTTATAATACTCAATATATATATATATATATATATATATATATAGTCATTTCACAAATTTCAATTTCATACTTTATATATGTTTTTAGACTTATATACATACTAAAATAAATAAAATACAACCACAAGTGTCAAAGCATTAGTGCAAACTAACTACAATGCATTATGTGATGGTTGATGTGGATCCCTAAGTGACTCCTTTGCTCCTCTATTGTTTTTTTTTATCTATGCATGGCAAATACCAACGCTTGAGCTTATACTCAATGGGTATATGAAGCATATATAGAAAAGCATACATTTACAAACATGTACAATACTGAATTTCTAACTACTCAACGGAGCAGAACTGCATTATTCAACATTTTTATTAATCCACAAAGTGAAATCATAATATCAATGTTATTCTTACACATGTATGCAACACGACGCAAAATATCATAATCGAATTCACATTTCACTTACGATGCACAATAGCCATATTTTTACCATTTGATGGTTTGTAATAATTTCATGTGTAAATAATAATAAATATGTAAATGCAGATATTACAATCCATAATCAGGTTTAACTTTTAAACTTTAGGCCCTTAAATACAATAGTAAGATCAAATGTCATATATGAGATCTTAATTAAGTGGTAAGGCAATTACAAGACAATACCGATGGAGTAACTTATTCATCCGTGAAAACCATATTATTATTATCTCAAAATATATAAATACCACTGTTATGTCGAAGTATATAGTAATTGTGTAGTACTGCTATCAATTTTTATGGCATGTCATTCCCATATACTAACCTTAATACCTATCGAAGATTATTAATGCCAACTTCTCCATTTACTAAATTTTTATACCATTAGGTTATATCATATACAAGTAAATTGTAAAAAAAATGCTCATTTAAGCCGTATAAGACATTTTGTGTTCGTGTATGCACAGTTGCTGCAATTTTAGGTCATTCCATAGTTAGATACAAAATTTCACACCGATTTCACTGTTTGTGTCCAAAATTGCTAACATAATTTTTTACAATTATTATTTTGGTCATAGCCCTTTTATACCATCATTAGGTCATTTATAATAATTAATATGTAAATGCAAATATTACAATGCATAATCAAGTTTAACTTTTAAACTTTAGGCCCTTAAATACAATAGTAAGATCAAATGTCAGATATGAGATCTCAATTAAGTGGTAAGGTAATCACAAGACAATACCAATGGAGTAACTTATTCATCCCTAAAAACCATATTATTGTTATCTCAAAATATATAAATACCACTATTATGTCAAAGTATATAGTAATTGTGTAGTAGTACTATCAATTTTTATGGCATGTCATTCTTATATACTAACCTTAATACCTATTGAAGATTATTAATGCCAACTTCTTCATTTACTAAATTTTTATGTCATTAGGTCATATCATATACAAGTAAATTGTAAAAAAATGCTCATTTAAGTCGTATAAGACATTATGTGTTCGTGTATGCACATTTGCTACAGTTTTAGGCCATTTCACAGTTAGATACAAAATTTCACACCAATTTCACTATTTGTGTCCAAAATTGCTTGCATAATTTTTTACAATTATTATTTTGGTCGTAGCCCTTTTATACTATCATTAGGTCGTTTATGTAATACTTTAAGTCATATATAATCAAAGTTTACCAAACTTATATTCATATTTCAAATGGGATAACAAGATCTCACAAGTTTAAAACATATTTCAAGTTATAAAATTAGCACCAATTTGTGCAAACTCGACGTTTTTACCCTTTAGGTTAAAAATATGTACCAATTTGGCACACTAAGTATTTATATATAAATTTGATATATTTTGTTCAACCTAAGGCAACGAGACATACTATTGCATAATAACAAATTCATACACAAAAAATCATCTACATAATATCAAAATTTCAGCACACACCTAGGTGTATCACTTTTATACATACATATTGCATTTACACCTATTTAAGTTTGATTCCAACTTTGACTAGCTATGGTTATCTTAACTTAATACTCTCCTTTTAACCGTTTATGGACTTCAAATATCACATTTGTACAACTAGCCATAGTCAAAATAATTTACCAGATTAACACAACTATGTATATGCATACGTACACACACACACTTAGACAACTCCTAAACTTTACATCATAACTTAAAATTTCACCATTCTAGTAGCTCCTTGAACTGATATAGAAACTTTTAGAAATATATAGATCTATTTTGGGATAAGCAACAACATGAAAATCGTCATCCAACTTGACATACATAAAATAAAGTTTACCAAATTGACATTTTCTTTTTCACAATTTCAATACATAAACACTTCTAATCAATATTAAGCATCATTCTATCATCAAATATAAAGTTCCATCAACTTAAACATGCACCCTAATATGTCTTTCAACCTTTTGAACTATTTATTATAACAACAAATCAAAATAACCAACAAAAACCTAAAATGCAAACTATTTTGCAACCATGAACATCAAACAACACATATAGTAGCTTCGATCAACTTTTTTCATACAACACCTGAACCATACCTGATTTTCCTTGGCTATTCTTATTGTATACTATCCTTTATGATGTTATAAAAATAGTTTGGGTACTGAGAAACTTGAAAATCTTGTAAAACATGATGATTTAAGCTTGGATGAAAGCTGCCTATAGTGGAGTTTGCAAGATTTTTGGATGACCAAGTTGGAGAGATGAAGAAGTTGGTCTTTTTTGCTGGTTTATCCTTATTTCTACTATCTCTCATTTTTAAAGACATATTTAGGGCTAAAATTAATTTGGGCAACACCCTAGATGGTTTGGATTGAAATTGTCTTTTAAACTTTTAGTATTTCAACATTGACCTACTTAACTCTTCCTATTTCTACAGTGAACAATTTTTTAAACCCTTTACACATTTACCTACTAGACATTATTTATGTATTATTCAAGTCCTTTTCATGTATATTTAAAATTATTTTTAAGAAATTACATTTTTGCCTATGCACAGAAGCACACATGTTACTTTAATTGTTTTACCCCTTTCTAGGTCAACTAGACTAACTTAATTTGTATTTTTAACCACTTTATGTAGGTTATTTTAAAATTTTATTCCCTCTCATTAAACATATTTTAAAGCGCTCTTTCCATTTATGAATCAAAAGTTTTAATATTAAGTACATCGATATAAGCAAGCACCTCCCTTAACGCTACTTACTCGTACTTAACTCTAATACTAAATATGATTGTAACGGCATTACTAAACTTCTAAAATTACCAGAGTATCCTTATAGAGTATAATAAATAACCATTAATGTTTTAAAATTTTAGCCTATTTTCCCTAAAGTTTTTATTCTTGGAAACTTGTTGAAATTTTTAGTAAATAAATAATATCCAAAACCTTTAAATACTCTCAACTTTCTTCTACCATTGCAACTTTTCGCCAGATCTTAAAGCCAAAAGAAAAAATCTTCAAAGAAATAAGATCCATGATAGAAAAATGCAACAAAAAAGATTGATGATCTCATAATAGGTGATACCATATAAAGTGTTTTGGCTTTGATACCATATAAAGAATACTATAAATCATGTAAACTGGTTTTCTAATAAAGACAAATTCCTATAATCATTCCTATAACCAAGTTAACAATAAATAAGATAATTCATCCTAAGTCTTGGAATTATCTTCTATACTTAGTGTATAAGAGGATTGCTCGTCTTGTTGGTTTAAACCAACTTGATTATTTTTTTTTATTAAAAAATTATTGTGACATACCCTAAACCAATAAAATGCTTAAAACAAATTAAAGGTTATATTTGATATAAACTATACGTATATAATAACATGTTTAATAATAACTAAATGAATAGTCATAAAATAATTATATATAATTAATTAAATGCCTATTAAATAAAATAAAAACACTAAATATATGAAAAAATTCACATTTATATTCAAAATTTTAAATATTTAGACATTAAGCCAAAGAATTTTCACCATTATAGTAAGAAGACTAAATTGAAATTGGAAATTAAAAGGAAATTACAATATAGTTTCTAAATTCTTAACATAAATTGTTTTATTTCAACAATGTCTTTTTTTTTTTTCTTCAATTACGTTATTTCTCTTTATTTCAACTTTTATATAATATAAATGGGTAAATTTCATTCAACATATATAAACTTTTACTTTTATAATAATAAAGTGCATGAATTTTAATTTGTAATATAAAAATACGTAAAAATATACACATAACTTATAATTGTCAATTTTCCGGCAACTTGATAATGCATAAGGGAGTAAGTTTCACCCACCATATATGTAATTATACCTTTATAAGAGTAAATTGTACTACCTCATGAAAATTTTCCTATTTTCTCCCTCTCATCTCACCAAATCTCATCTTGCATCTCCCATTATGCTCTACGATTGTCACCGCTCGCTGACGATCCACCTACTGCAAACTCCACCCATCACAAGTCCACTCCTTGTGACCCACCACTTGAGAACCACTACCCCATGTAATCCCCATGCCCACAAGCCCCAACCCCTTGCAAACAAAAATAATGTGCACATTCTTAAGTATAAATATTTTACAAAATAATTTTTATTAATATAATATTTAATTATAGTATTTTTATGATATGATTTTAATTCTAATAAATATTTATTATTTTATATAATAAATATACAACATATTTATTAGCCAATTTATATTTATAAATTATTAATACATGTACATTATAAACTTTATATTTGTAGATTATAAATATACTGTATATATATATATATATTATGTTTTATGTTTTTATAAATCAATTTATAAATAAGTAGTTAATATTCTGATATAATTAAATTAAAATTTCTAATAATAAGGATATGCAATTTAAATTGAATTAATTTAAATAGAATAAATAAAGTAATTTTAGAGTAAATGTTCTAAGTCTTTTTATAATTTTTTAGGCCTTAATTATAAACTATAAAAATCATTAACTTTTCTTCATTTAAATTTCAAACAGCAATTCAATAAATATGTAATTTTACTTTTTAATATAGGAAGAAAATGATTTTACAAATATGCAATGCAACCTGTTTAATTAAAATTAGTTTAAATTAAATTAAATTATATATATAACATACACTTGCTATTTATTAATACAACTAAATCAATATAATTTAAAAAAGAAAAAAAAAACTAAGTAAATATATGTAAATAAAAATTGTATTTATAATTAATTATATATAAATAAAAATATATAAAAAAATAGATTTTACAATGAATTATTTTTTTTATTTACAAAATATAATAAATAAAAATATACTATATAAATAAAAATATATTTTTTTTATTTTTATTTACAAAAAATAATAAATAAAATATACTTTAGTACAATAATTATTAAATAAATAAATTATAAAAATAAAAATTATAAATCTGATTATCTAGTTTAATTGGACCAAATCAAAAGTAAATAAAATCAAAATTTTAAAATTAATCGATAATTGATAATTAAAGCAAATCCAATATACTTCCATAAAAATAATCGATTTTTATATGTTGAGTTATTCAATTATAACTCATTTCAGATCAATTTAAAAATCAAACAAAATTAGTTCAATTCAATTTAAATGATTTAATTTTTAATCAAATAGATTTGGTTTGATTTTGATTTTATAAAATTTATTTTCTTGGATTTTGCTTTTTAAAGAAAAATCGAACCAAGTGAATTATATGAACAAACATTGATTTTATTAAAATATGATTCGCAAACTTTCTCTCTCTTCACAAGATTCAATTAATTTCTCTTTTAAAATCAAACTAAACAATCAAACCAAATTAAAATTTTTTAGCCCAATTTAATTTTGAATTTTAGAAGTTTGATTTTTTTATTTCTTGGATTAGTTCGGTTTTATACCAAATTAACTGAATGTAGATTCCTAATTATAATTGAATAATGTACACCTTATGACATCTCACAATATCTTAAGATATTCATAATAGTGAATTCTAAATATGTTAAGAATTAAAAATTGCAGCGAAAGAGGTACTAGCTGCAGTTGGAGTGATTATTTATTTTTTACGAGTTTTTGTATTAATTGTATCACTAATAATAGAGTTTAATAGTGCATTTAAATTTTTAAAATAATCTATATAAAGTTGTTAAAAGTTGCAAAGCAGGGTTACCTAATAAATCTAGAAAGAGCAAAATGATCAACATATCAAATATGCTTTCGTACATCGGGGTAAAATTAGAAATTTCTAAAAATGAATTAAATACACATAGAAAGGACTTAAAATAACATGAATTAAATTTAGTAGGTCGATTTACATTAAGGAAAAAAGAAAAATGTAATTTACAATTAAAGATTATAAAGTAGTTTAAATTATAATTTCAAAAAGTTAAAAAGTGAAACTTAACCTAAACTGTCCAAAATGTAGCAACTATTCATCCCAGACCCTCTATGCCTTAAGAGATATGTAGAAAATGGAAAAGAAAGATGTGATTTTCTGTCATCTCTTTAACCGAGATTGACACCAAGTTCCATCATGAAAGTTCTTTCATGCTTTCTTTACTTTTCTCACCCAAAAGTCAACAAAACTCAAAATAAATTTGTAGCAAATTTCATCCTCAGGCCCTAAGAAGATTGAAAATTTAAAATAGAAGAAGGAAAAAATGAAAAGAAGTTAAGGTTTTAAAGGTCAATTTTGGAGTTTAATGAAAAAGATTGAAGTTAAGCTATGAAACTGTGTTATTTCATCTTTTCATGCTTACTTATATTTTATTTAAAGTATTTTTTATGTATTATTATGTTGTTTGTTTATAATATAATTAAAAAGGTGCTATTGCGCTAAAAGAAAAAGGAAAAGAAAATGAATAAAGTAAATGGAAAGCAATTTTGAAAGAAAAGTTTGATTTTTTTACATGTTTTCAAAATTTCATCAATTTTAATGAATTATGTCAAACTAGAGTTTGTATTTTAGTTGTGGGAATTTTAATCTAATAATTAAGGAATGTTATTTTTTATGTTTAAAGATTATCATAAGTGTTAAAGTGATGAAAATAAAAATTGGTTTCGGTTGATACATTATGCCGAAATAGGTAAGTATGGAAAATGTTGATTATTTTTTCAATTTGGTTTGTAATTTTTTATAAATTTGATATTTGTGTGGTAGATTAATTTCAGGAATATTGAATCATATCTAAAGTAGATTGTTTGTAAACTTTAATGACCGCCGTAAATGGGTTAAATTGAGTGCAAGGTGTGCAAATTATTTTGGCTACCACAAGTGATAAATTTTTATGATTTTAGGACTTTGCATGACTTTTGAAATTTGGTTTGAAAATTTATATATTTGTTGCCCATTTGGTAATTGTATGCTAAGATTAGAGTTCAAATGAATGATATACTCTTTAGAGTATCAAAATATGTTAGAAGCATGTAGATACGGAAATGAAAATACAAGTGTCGGTGAAATTATAGACGCTAGCTTAAAGTGTTTAAAACACCATAATTTGACGTGTGTGCTTGACATGCTTGCTCGAGGTACTTATTGACTTATAACATGTTTGAGACATGAAATGGTGCATGGAAACTATGAATTACACCTTAACTTGCTAGTTGATCAAAACTATACACGTATTTGTTAAAGTGACATAAAATATATAAAGATTCACTTACATGATAATGATATGCAAACATATGTAAAAGTTATATGACCCTAATATTTTTTAGTGAGATACGAGATTGATATAAGGATATGATATGTCATATATAGTTTAGCAATATTGTCCACATGTTACATGGATTTCAAGGGCTACAGTGAGGTACCTCATGTGGATTGGTTTGTATGCCCTCCACCTATATATTTTGACACTCTATGCCCTATATATTATTGGCTTCAACCCTACATTTTTCTCTTGTCTAGCAGTTGATCCTACTAAAATATTTAGAAGCTTAAAAGTTATAAAATTAGTGTGTGGTTATGATTATATTTCATATATGATTCGAAATGGCAGATGTATTATCAATCGGATATATGTAATATATTAAAACAAGCATCAATACAATGTGATTTGATTATGTTTCAATTTGCATGAATTGATATGACATTGATATTATGTTGACTAGTGAGTGATAAGTTATATTATATTTGACTAGTCTTGTTTATCATTCGTTATATGAGTTGTTGTTATTATTATCATACATATTTTATATACACCCACTAACCATAAGCTCATTGTGTTAGTTTTTTACACACGTAAATTGTAGATAATTAGAATATAGAGTCAAAGTCTAGAAGATGTACTACAACTCAAAAAGCATCATAGCTAGTTTTCCTCTTTCCTATATATATATATATATATATATATATATCCCTTTGTATTTTAACATGTATATAGTGACACATGTTTATTTATACACTAGGTTATAAATATATAAAAAAAAAAGTGTGATTTTGAAGTAGAAATACTAAATAAAGATACATATTTGTTAATATTTGACAATATGTGCATCCATAATTGACTAGATATTATTTAAGTACATGTTATAAGTATATAATATAAAAAGTGATAGACTTTATCTGGACTCCACACATTTCAGATAGGGTGTCACGTACTTCTACTCCACATACTAATTTTTATAGTGATTTTCCATTACATATAATAAAATTCAATTAAATTTATTTATGCCTAATTACTTATCACATATAAATCATATGAACTATAGTTAAAAATTAAATAATATATAATTTGATATGACCATTTTCTAATCAGTATCATTCCTTAATTAGGATTATTAAAAATTCAATTGAAATTAAATTGTGATTGATATAAAGAATATAATTTAAAAATTAAAAATCAAATAATTTAGAGAGTATTTTTTTTTTACAATTTAATAGTCAATGTATAAATTATATCATGTAGTATATAATTATGTAGATTAATTGAATAACTAATTTACAATATCATTAAAGTGGCTAATATATAAATCACTTTGATTTTCCTTAGAAATTTCAGAATTTTTAAAAATTTTCATTACTAACAATAAAAAAATAATGAAACTGAAAATTTATTGAATCAAATAAAAAAAAATATGTATTAAAACCTTTAATTTGATTTAAAACCCTAACAGATGCGTGAAGAACATTTATCAACAACAAAAACAAGCATTAGTCCCAAACAAGTTGGGGTCGGCTGTATGGATCCTCTAACAAATAAACTCACAGGCAATATCAAGAACATTTATCAAAATATATCAAAATTGAAATGCCATATAAAACATTCAATGGAAAGATAAAAGTGCTCTAAGAACAAAAATATAAGCAGAAAAAATATTAAGGTTTTTTTATAAGAGGAAAAAGGAAAATATTAAGGATTTTAGTTGACAATACAAAATGCATTTTTATGTCTTTTACTAGCTAGTTCTTTTGCTAATATGTATTATCTATTCATCAAAGATTTTGGTATGAGCCCACCAGTTGGCTTTTGCTCATGGGTACTTTCCT
This sequence comes from Cnidoscolus chayamansa, assembly GCA_948266635.1. Classification (NCBI taxonomy): domain Eukaryota; kingdom Viridiplantae; phylum Streptophyta; class Magnoliopsida; order Malpighiales; family Euphorbiaceae; genus Cnidoscolus; species Cnidoscolus chayamansa. The sequence continues at coordinate 747 of CAOGCB010193254.1, read as the reverse complement.
GGTGTTTGAAAATACAAGTTGTTTGGAAGAAAGCTTTTGCTTAGATTTCTATGTTTTTGGGTAGTGAAAACTATGCACTAATATTATATCAATTACCATTCGTGCCTTAAAACATGGGCAAAAGAAGGATGCAAAAAGTATTGTTTCCTTTTCTCTGGTCTCAACATTCTCCACATTTAATTATCAGCAGGAAGGTATACCTTCTTCACATTGTCTACGTAGGTGCCTTTTTATCATACATTCTGCACGCAAAGAACTTGAAGGACGTAGCATTCTAGCATCATCAGCTTGGGAAATGTTGGCTTGTCTTGTACTTGCCATCCTTCTTTCCCCAGCCTTTCAATTTCTATTTCTGTATAAAGATGTGTGGAAATATTTTCATTTTTCAGTTCAAACAAAGCAAAAAGGAAAATGACAGCTAATCAATTGTGATGGATGTTGAAGAGTGAAGGTCAAAGATTACCTTTATTCCCTTCTTCATGAAGAAAAGAAACTTCATAATCATGGCTGTGTCTGACAATGATGTGAATCACCCATTTAGTACCAACTAAGAATGGTTTTTAACATGACATGCAAGAGAAAGAGAGAGATTATAGTTACAGAGTTCTTGAACATACTCTATCATCTATATCGCTTGCAGATTTGGCAGAGATCTTTGCAGAAGACAGTGTCTCCAAAGCTCCATCCTTCAACTCCTTGCACTCAAGGCCAGGTTCCTCTGAATCTAAAGCGTCCTTTCCTTTCAAG
>CAOGCB010193184.1:0-20676 GCA_948266635.1 Cnidoscolus chayamansa | reverse complement strand
GAAAGTAGTAATAGACAAAGACTTACGAGCCTTAAATATTGATGCGGATTTAGTTAGTAATAGACTTGAATGGAGGCGTAAAATCCGAGTAATGGAAGAAGTCTGAGGCGTGTTATTGGGATATTAACTGGGAGCTTATTTGTTAGAAGATTTATATAGTCGACCCCAACTTGTTTGGGACTAAAGCTTTGTTGTTGTTGTTGTATTTAGAGAGCTTCTAAAAATTGCGCATTTTCCTAGCTAGATATATATATATATATAATTTAATTATTTTTTATTAAAATAAAAATAATTTAAAATACATAATCTTAAAAAATGAAAAAAAAAAAAAAAAGAAGCCTTCTATGACCTTTCAGTAGGGGTTGTATACCAGATGACAACCTCTGGAGGGGATTGAGAACTTTTCTTCCAGAGATGAAGGCCACAGTGTTTCGACAATGCCACATTGAACTCCAAGTTCAGCGTTTCATCAATGATATAACAACCTTCCAAGGGATTTAATTACACATTATCTATACTGAGACACTTTTTGCAAGCAAGTTATATACATCACTAATTCTTACATTCCTCATCGACACCTTGGCAGAATTTGTACAGAAAGAAATGAAAAGGCCGGATATGAGATATTGGAGAAAATTAAACAAAAGCGGCAATCGACAAAGACTCTTATTCTCCTCCCTTTGCCTTGATAAAATTATTTGTTGGATCAAGCAAGCAAACTGCAATCAGGTATTTGTAGACAGTCTAATGAGCAGAATAAGCTTTTCAAGAAAAGATTTTAACACCTAAAAGATGCATGATTGGCGTTCTCATGTATAGTTACAAGTGTCAGTAGATGAGGACCATGGGAATCATGAATTCTTAAGTCAGAACAACATAAAAAGCATGCTCAAGCAGTTACATACTCTATACCCTCTCTCTCTCTCTCTCTTGCACCATATCAAGGCATGCACAACACAAGCATAAACATAAGCAGTTACAATCCTTGAACAGAGATTAGTAAAGTGTCATTCTTGGTCCCATGGTTTGTTGCAAGTATTCTACTAGAAAAGATATAGGGTCTATAAAAGGAGAAAATTGGTTGGTAACTTACCACCTTCCTTGCTCCCATGGTTTGTTGCAAGTATTCAGAAGAAAAATTCGCTGACTGTAGTGGAAAAGAAGTCAGTCATCAGTCTCTGTGTGCACAGGGCCGCACATATGGTATGTTCAAGTTTGGAACAAATAGGTAGCGATGAAGCCCATAAGTCCCCTCCTACATCCTGATATCAAAGGTCACTTCTGCATTCTCATTACCAAATCATTAGTCCAACAAGCCCCAAGCTCCCCAAGCCGAAACTAGTTGCTCATAGAATACAGCATTTCCCAAGTCATTTACCATTATATGAGGACACCACATAATCAATCCCATTCACTCAATAAGGCGGCTCACCTCTCAGGTCTGATTTATGCCAAGCAAGATTCATCAAACTAGAATTTTGAAGAAGGCAATCAGAAATCTCATGATTTTTCTTCTTTCAACACATCTTCCTGCACAGACTGTACAAACTCCAGCAGAAACGTGCATAGGTTCATAAGTGAGAAGCTAAGGACCTCAGAATCATCAAAGCAAGTGCAGTAACATAACATTTGATTCCAATTGAATTTTATGAGCTAGAAGTCTCGAACTGCTGCAACTTGGACTTGCAAAGAAGCTTCCTTGATAGTTGTAATTGAACAAACATCATATAATAGTTGAATATTAACTGAAAACTAGTAGGATAATATCAAACTACTCAATGAATAACTAGAAACTCTCACAGTCAATCTTTCTCTTCCTCCATATCTATCTATCTAAACTTCATTACCTTACACTAAGCACTGAATAAGTAGATTGAACTTTATGATGATTCTCATCTAGAATAGCTATGGCAGAGAAAAGTATAACAACACAATTCAGATATTTAGAAAGAAAAAAAAATGGTATTAGTTGAATACTTATAAGGAGCTAGGTAATTTTTTACTTGTAGGCCTTCTCAGAATGTCGATGCTTCCAAAAATGCAAGAAGAAACCACTACCAAACAGATGTTTATGTATGCCTGGTCGTTCTCATCCAAATCAAATCCAGTACTTCGAAATCCAGGGGGTTCTCTTACAAAATCACCGTAAATATTTTGATTTCTAGTATTAAAAATTTCTATCTTTCTTGGAGGGTCTAAGGTCCTCCAAATCCAAATTGAGATGAAGTGTCTCCTCTCCTCCGTAGCCACATAATGAAGATATTCCAAGGGAAAATCTAACAGAAGCACCATACAAGACAAAAAAAGCACAACTTTGTGTCAAAAAGAAGAAACGATTAGCAAAATATGTCTGGACTTCAAGAAATTAAATTCTTCAATCATAACTGACTGAACTCAGTGGTAGAAAGAGAGGGGGGGTGGACTTCATTCGAACAACTGACACTTCTTTCTCTATTACTGCCAGTATCAAATTGCTGTGAATATGTAATGCTGCTCTCAAAACTTTCCAATTACCTACAAAATAATCATGAACATAATCAAGAATGTTTTTTAGGAAAAAACTAATAGGGTTAGTTAAGAGTCTATGCAGTGGATGGTTCCCCAGGAAGTTGCAATTTGAGGCCAAATACGGAGAGAGAAATCAAGAAAACAATACATAGCAGCAACACCCAAATCAACAAACTGGGTTAGCAAACTATGCAGAACCTACTTCCTCGACGAACGATCCAAATAGTAAGGCTCGTTCGACCGAGAGAATTGACCGATAATGCTTCTGCCTTCAGGAGACAAGTTTCCGATGAATTCGTAAAAAGCCATTAGAGTAAAAGAGATTGAAAACATACGAAGAACATCGAAGCAGATCAACTGTTCGATAATGGAACAGACCATTGAAATCAAGCAATTGAGAAATTGAAAAATATTTCTTCGAATCGCCAAGAGAAGCGTGATATGAGAACAACTGAGAATAGAACAACTCGGTTAGCCAATGTGGCGATACGGGAAATCGATATTGGAGAAGCAGTATATAGTGGATCCACGGCGTGAACATAGACTCTATTCTGTCTCGGACTCGGAGGTTCAGTTGCGTAGATGCTACGTATCTTGCTACTTTTTTAGTTTTTATTTATGTCGCACATGGGTCGGGCTAAATTTGATGGGCTCTCGGGTCTTTTTCCTTCCTGCTTCCTCTTTTAATTTTTTCAGAATAAATATGCAATTAATTTTAAAATTCTAAATGATTTTACGAGTATTAATTATCCTGATAATTTTATATGGAAATTATTTAATAAAATTATATATATTATTTTCATTATAATAAAAAAATTTTTTACATAAATTAAGATTATATACATTTTATAATTAATTTTTCTAAATATGTTTTTAAAATACAAAGAAAGAAAATTTTATTTATCACATTAAATATTGCAAATATAAAAGTACAATATTATATCAACTATCAAACACAAAATATCGATTTTAAGTAATTTGTATTAAAATTAATTAATTAATTAACAAGTAAAATGGAAATAATAAAATTAAAAAGTTTTATGTATTTCTGTTATTTTATAAATAATATGTAAAATAATAATATTAAAAAACTAAAATAATGTAAACACTTAATTTTAGTTTTGATTAATTTGAATCTAATTAAACTATTTCAATTAAAATCGACCTGACAATAAAATTAAATTAAAATTAGCAAAAACGAATACCAGAGATTGAAAAGGCTTTACAAATTTGATTCTTTTATTAATACACGAACGACTTGTCGTGGAGGGCAAACTCGAGAAGCCTGAAGCCTCCGCGTGTATATTAATTTGAGACAAAACTGCAAGTGCAAAAGACGGCAGCAATGGCGACCGAACTTGAAGAACTGGTTGGATTTCTGTCAGGTCCTTCACTGCCTGTGAGTTTCTGTATTCTTTGTTTAATTTCAGATTGCTTGGAGATGATATACTGGAAAAATAAAGAACAGGAAAATTTTCGAAGTTCAAAATTAATTTTATAATTGGTCTTATTTGATTTGTCAGTTCAACACCAATAACTTATTTTAATTGAGAAATCCATTTATTATGTCATTGCGGTTGATGCATTTTTTCAGAGACAAAAAATATCTATTTTTTTCCTCGTTAATTTCACTGTGGTTGTAAGGAGTTAGTAGTTAGTGGATGATGATTTGGTATTCGTTGTCATTTTCTTTGGTGTTCATTTGAAGTTCACTTTTGTTATTGTTTAAGTGCTTACCGGAACTTTAATGAAATTCAGGTGCAGAAGGCTGCTGTTGATATTGTTCGGGACTTAACTGGGTCTGAAGATGGGTTGCTGTCCCTTTCTAAGTATGCCGATATTGCGATTCCCTCATTATCTCGACTTCTAAGCCAGAAAAAGGTGCTCTATTTTGTTAATCCTTATTAGGCTAACAGGAACACATATGTTTTAATTATCGTCTGGTGAGATCAAAATTGGATTGGAAAGTTCTGTAGTTGTTGTGTGCTTTTGAGTTCTTGTAATTTTTCTAGGTGATGACTTTGCTAAATGATATATATCATTGTTATCATGCTTATGGTTTTGAATTTAACTAAATTGATTAAATATTTTTTCAGGAGGTCTCTGAGCCAGCAGCACAAGCTCTTGTGAATCTCTCGCAGAACTTGAACTTGGCTGCTAAGATGGTTGAAACAGGGATGGTTCAAATGGCCATGGATCTATTGTATAAGCCAGACTGTAGCATTACCCAATTGCTGGTAATGCTCCTAGTTAATCTCACTCAGTTGGATGCTGGCATTAAATCCTTGCTTCAGGTGATTTCCTCTGGTTCAGTCAATATATAGACTAACAATTTAATTAAATTTTATTTGTCCGAAGCAGTTTTTTTACCACTTTGTTATTATCAGAATTTAATAGTTCAATTCATTCACCTCCTTGACTTTGTGGAAGCAGTAGTAAAATGATTTTGTTCTCCTATGATGCCCTAGTAGTTACTGTACCAAATTAATAGTTAGTGATCAGAATTTTCCTTTTTTTGCTAGACTGAGGATGAGAAAGTGCAAGGACTGTTTGTTATGAAGCTTGTGAGATCATTCTGCAGATGCTCCAGTGAAAATAGAGGTGTGTTTTGCTTCTTTTGTACATGAGTTCACTTATAATTGCAATGTATCTTACCTACCAAATTGAGCTCTGGCAATAATCTGGTTCAAATAGCATGGAAGAGTAAATTGATCAAGAGCTTACATGTTTACTTCATGAAAATAATTTATTTGGCATTTGTAGCACCAAAACCAAATCTTGGTGATCTTTGTCTGGTGTTACTCTGTAAACCCTGTTTCTAGAATCCCTTTAATGGGCAAAGTTTGGAACAAATAGTGAGTTTGATTGACTAAGGCTCACTATTTGCAAGAATTGACTAAGGCTCACTTTTGAGAGATGCCCATGATTTTGTTTTTAGTTAACTTTATTTTATATGGATTTTATGACTTTTTAAGTTTGCCCAAGATTTTATTTTCATAATATTGGTCTAATTCTTTTTTTCTTGTATTTTGATTGCCTTTTAAGAAACCTCAATACCTTTTTTTTTTTTTTAGGCTTTTACAGCATTGTTAGTTCGCATGATATTTTATTTTCCATAATATTGGGCTAACACTTGATGATCTTCTTTTTCCAGATGATCCATTTGATCATGTAGGTTCCATTCTTGTAAATATATCACAGAAAGAAGCAGGTAGGAAAATGTTATTGAACCCTAAACGTGGATTGCTGAAGCAGATTCTCAGACAATTTGACTCAACTAATCCATTGAGGAAGAAAGGGGTATGCATAAGTTATAACTCGAGTTTTAAGATTCTTTAGATAGCTCTTGAAATTTGATGGTTACAGCAGTTTGTACAGGCAAAATATTTATTTTCAGCTTTTATAAGTAGCATATGTTTATATTAGTTGAAAAGATAAGGGGTAGTGTTTTTGGGCAATTGCTGAGATTTTCACATTTTGCTTGTAATCATCTATTATTGTTGTGCTTTTAATTGCTATGAAGTACCCTGTATTTGAATTCTGTTAATTCCTTTGCCAAACCAACCTTTTTCATATACTTGAAAGTGACATGAATTTTCTCTGTATACAGTTCAGGATAACTCTTTCTTTGTTTAAAATGTGTTAAGCTTCTTTAATATTCAAGGTTGGTTCATCAATTATTGCAATGCAAGCAGACACTGCAAGAATAATAATGCTGTAGTTTTCATGTTTCAGGTGCTGCCTGCTTTTGGCACATCATTACCCTTTTCTTATTGTTTGAATACTGAGTTTTTCACTCTCATACTATATAAAGTTGTTGAGTAGGACTTGTTTTAGCTGTTCAAGAGTTTTTTTTAATGAACTTGGCTTGGCATGGCTTTGATAAGGTAGACTTGACTAGCCAAAAATGGACAGAAATAGATGATCTGAGGCTTGGCATATCTTATGCATGTCAAGCAGTAATGAATAAACGAAGCTTGACTAACCCTATTACTTAGTTTCCAGGTAATTAGTGGGATTATGTCTTGATTGCAGGTTTCTGGAACAATTCGCAACTGCTGTTTTGAAGATGAAAATCAGCTTCAAGATTTACTTTTGATATCTGAATTTCTTTGGCCAGCTCTACTTCTGCCTGTTGCTGGCAACAAGGTAACTCTTTTGCCTTTTCTTATTCTTTCAGTTCATTTTTCTAACATTTTAGTGCCTTTTGATTTAAGAAATGCACTTGTTCATTTTATGGACATGTTTTATTGTTGGAAATTGGATTCTATTCAAAACCATTGTAGTAGGGGGAACCTTGCAAAAAAAATTAAAGAAATTAGATTGATGCTGATAGCAATAACAAGAAAGTGATTCCTCTGGTCATACTGTACTACTGTCTGTTAAGGACAGAAAAATATTCATTTTGTTTGCCCTAATGTTGATAATATAAATCTCACATCGGTTAGTTAGGAGAAATATATACTGCTTGTAAGGCTTTGGGCAATCCTCCCCTCTTAAGCTACCTTTTGAAGTGAGTTAGGCTCAAGCGACTTTCTTAACATGGTATTAAAGCCTCTGATTCGATGTTGGGCCTCCCATTTGTGTTTGGACGATGCGTAATGGGCCTCCCATTTGTGTTTGGGCGAGTCATAATGGGCCTTCCATTTGTGTTGCACGCTTCGGTCAATCTGGGCTTGAGGGAGAGTGTTGAGAATATAAATCCCATATCGGCTAGCTAGGAGAAATATATTCTGCTTATAAAGTTTTGGACAATCCTCTCCTCTTGAGCTAGTTTTTGGGGTGAGTTAGGCCCAAACCTACTTTCTTAACACCTAACTATAGACCGAGACGAAGAATCTTTAGAATACCTACTTATTCCGCTCAAATCAATGTCTGTTGAGGGCATTACCAACTGAATCTTTAGGTATGGCTAAGCAATGATCATAATACCCTAGGTACAGGAGAATGTAGGTAACAACAATCATCTTTGTAATCTGTGAGCTGTACCTATTCATACAATATCGATTAACCATCATAAATCTTTTCATAATTGTATTGATTTTTCCATCATTCAATATATCCAATAAAGACTTTGACATCAGGGCAGTTGCAGCTTTATAATCTCCATTGTTGTTTTACTTCAGGAATAACTTGAAAGATACATGATATGTGATTCTTTACTCTTAGATATAATTGTCTGCATTTCTATATTCTATGCATATTACACACTTGCATTTCTTGGAAGGATATGTTGTCTCCTGCATCTCGCACTAAAATATTACAGAAGTTTATGAACTGCTTTTGTGCTTCCCAGATATACAGTGAACAAGATACATCAAAAATGCCTCTGGAGCTTGGCAGTGCACTCTCAATTGAGCGTGAACCATGTGATGACCCTGAAATTCGTGTTCAAGCTTTGGAGTCTATTTACTTGATCACATTACAGGTAAAATTACTAACGTCTTTCTATTTCTTTTTGGAATTTATTAATGAATTATGTAAAGGCATGCTAGAAGTAATCATGAACTGAAAATTTAAGATAAAGTACTTGAAAGATTTCAGAAATAATTTGCGAGTGTTATGGGAGTTCTTTACCTACATATGAAGTTGTATATTGTTCATCTTGTTTTCGAAGATATGATATCATGGATGCTGCAATATTCTGAAATTTTGAGTTGAAGTTTGTATTCCTTTGGCGCATAGCATGGAATTATAATGCTCTGCTCTGAGAAATTAGTCAGTTTTTATAGGTGTTGTGCTGTATATTTTTAGCATCCTTCTTTCCTCTATGAAATCTGATTTCCTCTTTTATAGCTCAAATAATATGATCGACCTTTTTGTAATACTGTTTGTGCATCACAGGAGGCTGGTCTAAGAGCATTTTGGTCTGTCAATGGCCCTCGTATACTACAAGTTGGGTATGAAGATGAGCAGGATCCTAAAGTGATGGGAGCATATGAACAAGTTGGCTCCTTGGTACGTTAATCCAAACGGTTCCTTTTCCAGTAAAGTTTTGCCCCTTTTTTTTTTCTCTCACATGTAAGTGCAATCTCCCTTACTTCTTTTTAACAGTTGGTTCAAGAAAGTGGGACAACGGCCTCCTCTAGTGAAACCTCATAGGAGCAATCTTTGAACAATCTTGAATTCAACTTAGATGACATTTTAATTTTCAAGAATCCAAAATTTTCAATGTCGAGATCATTGAAACTGAAGCAACTCTATGGTAAGTTATTGTGCTGCATGTACCTGGGGTCATGCTTGCAATCAGTAAGAGAATGGTTTCTGGGGTTTTCTACTGTATGATTCTAACAGTGATCTGGATTAATTTAAGTAAAAGAATACAAGGGATGTAGCTACTTAGTCTTTGGCTTTAGGGGAACTTTTGTATCACTGCTAGTGGTATCTTTATTTGCGAATGTTTTACTGTTAGTGTATTTGAACATTGTATATTCTTTTGCTATTAGCTTTGGCATTGCAGTTGGACACAATTGGCATTATTTTGTACACACGAGTTTATGTTTAGCCGATAATCTCATATGTGATAGAAATTTGTAGCAAACTATCCTTATTATTTGTATAATTTGATCTAATTTTAGTTGGAGAATTTGAATTTAATATATTGAGTATTTCTTATTTAAATTAGGCAATCCTCATACATCTATTAAGAGATGAATTAGGCGAGCTCATTATCCATGAATGATTGACTAAGTATTTGGAGGTTAACAGCAATTCTAGACCAATTATATCAATGGAACTATTCTTACAGTGCAAAATGATGGGACTGTCGAACAATCCCTCGTGATCTCGCAAGTCAAACATATATTCATATTCATGCATTTGACAATGATGGACGTCCTATCTCATGGCGAAGGAGAGGAGCTATGCACAATGCTTTTTCGAGAAACTTTTTGAGGATAATTTTCCTCGTCTCATTGGCTTCTCTACCCTTTATTTCATCCGCCACTGTTGAATCTGATGGCCAGGTAAAACCTGTGATGCATGCAGGAGAAGTTTTTCCAATTAGTAGACCTTGAATGCTAAATCAACAATATTTAGACCAACATTTTAGTAAGAGTCGAGAGCTTGATAAAGATATTCGCACTCTGATTTACTAAAAGAGGTTTGGTCATGATGTTAGAACACCATCACAAATCAGAAAAAGAAACATATCTTTCTATTCATATCCAAAAGCCCTATTCTACCCGAAGCCTTCTCCAATGAATGGATATTTCACAAACCATCAATTTTCATATAAACATAAATTAATTTTCAACCATCACCTACCTTACGACATCGCCCTATTAAAGGCATCTCTTCTTTTAAATATATTAAAGATGAGAAACCACTACTGAAATCCATAAAAGACAAACTTCTCATTTATTATTTAAAACCTTCTCAACAAATTTCATTCATATAAACTATATATATATATATATATATATATATATTGGTACATTTCTACTGTACCTATAAAATATAAATCAATTTACAGCTATACACATCTAATTTTATTTAAATTCTATATCTTTTTTTTTTCTCTTTATAAATAAAATAAAACTTAGATTTATATTAAAATTTTAAATTATTTTAAACTTTTAATTATATTTATATTAGAATTCTAACAAAAGTTAAAACTATTCGAATACTATGCAGTTATGATCAGAGTTTGAAATGAGCAGGTCTATAAAGTAATGAGAGAATTCTAATAAAATTGGAGAAATTGAAAAAGACATTAAATGAAAAATAGCTTCAAATTAAATTTCACATGTAACCGTTTTGGTGACTAAGTCAAGCAGTTGAAACGAATCAGAGCCCCGGGGTCCGGCCCGGATCCATCAGCAAGCCAATCCTTATTCCCAAGTCCCATATGGGCAATAAGTCCACTCTTGGCGCCGAAAAGGCTAAAACTTCCCGCAAATTCCCCAATACAGTGCGCGCCAAACCTCCAAAAAACGCGAACAAAATTTTCCCGGAATCCTCTTTCCCGCCATGTCCAGCTTATTTTTCATTGTATGTTTCTCTCCTTTTTTCTCAAATTCAAAAGAACTATTTCTCTTCTTTGATTCTCTCTGTCTAGATACCACAATCCAATAGCCACCAAATAAAGAAATCCTTCGTAGGCAAATGGATTTGTCGGAAATTTCTAGGAAACTTGGTCTCTCCGAATCCAAGAACCTGGTCCGAAAAGCGGCGGAGCTCCGCCGCCTATGTGACGTCCAGTTCGATTCATCGGTCGTCGGAGTTGTAAGTTGTACCTCTGATATTTCATATTCAATTGATCAAATATGAGACATTGTACAATCTTTCTGATGATGCAAGAACTATTTAATTACTTGTAGGGAGAGGTTTGTAAGGCAGTAATATGCTTAGAAATTGCCGCCACAAGGTGCCATCTCGGTTGCTCTGTCTCTGTCTCTCTCCCTCTCTCTCTCTCTCTCTCTCTCTCTCTCTCTCTCTGATCCGTTTTGTAAATTAATGGGCCTGGTTAAATGAATGCAGGTTTCAAGCGATCTTTGATAGGCATGCTGCAATCAGGCTGAGTGGAATGTCAGAGAAGGCTTATAGTCGATCCTTCAATTTGCTGCAAAACAGTCTCGGTGTCAAGTGGGTACTTCATTTCTTCTTCCTGGGTTATTTTTTCTTGGCGTGAATTCAACGCACTAAGATAGTGGGATCTTGATCTGGATTGACATTTATTGTTCTGTGTAGGACAAAGCTGGACATTAGAGAACTAGGGATTCAGTTCGGATGCGTTAGGCTCATTCCTTTCGTGAAAAACGGTTTATCCCTGTAAGATCCTTTTTCTATGTTTTTCTGGTTTATCAACTCATTGGATGACCTTTAGTTGTTGCTATGCATAACATGGTACTTGATGAGTTCGTAAAAACGCCTATTAGCGGCAGTGTTCTCATTGATGTTGAATTTTTTTGGATGTGTTAGCATTCCTTTGACGTGGTGTCCTCAAAAACTCTTGATGTGTAAAGTTCTTTAGATGACCTGAAAATATGTTTGCTCGTGTCCATTGTCTACATGTGGCTCCTGAAATTGAATTTGTTTCATGTTTTTTTTCCTGATTGAGGGATCTTGATTTCCAGGTACAAGGAACGGTTTCTTGCATCACTGCCACCTTCAAGACGAGCAACTGCTGACTTCACTCGGCCTGTGTTCACTGCAGTTGCTTTCTACTTGTGTGCAAAGAAACACAAGGTAAGAAAACGAAAAACTTTTACTGATTTTTTATTTTTTATTTATTTAAGGACTGTATCATCATTTATCTTATTCAGTTATTGTTTCTCACTCCACAGCTCAAGATAGACAAGCTTAAATTGATTGAAGTTTGTGGCACATCTGAATCTGAATTCAAATGTGTAAGCAAACTCTTCGGTCTGCACAGTTGCAGTTCTTCCTCCACCCCAACCCCCAATTTCCCTCATTTTTATATAGTTAATTAATGTGAAGCTCAACGTATAGGTCTCCACCTCCATGAAGGATCTCTGTTATGATGTTTTTGGGATCTCAAAGGAAAAGAAGGATGCTAGGGAGGTGAAAGGAAACCGAGGTAAGTACTGATTGAGCTTTAAGTTTGTATTTATGGTTTTTTTTTCCGCTTCCCTTTTTGTGTTAATAAAGTGAGAATACTTGCAATATTGAAATTATTAAGTCTAATAGAAAGTTGACTCGTTGGTTTAAGATTGAGAAGCTTTCCCTATGCTCAGATCTGCTGGATGTATTACCTGAGAAAAGAAAATTTGAGGATGGTGGTTACTTATCTGATGATAGAGAAGAGGTACTATTGCATCAACTATTATTTCTTAGTCTCTATCTGCTTAGCTTCTATAAAACATCTATATAGAGTGACATGTGCATGATTTCCTCAAATACTGGATTTAAAATTTGCTGGTATCTAAACCATTTCATTCAAAGTTCTGTTGTTTTAGACACTGCAAGTGACACTTTAAATTGATATAGCCCATTTTGACAGCAATTTCTGATGTGGTTGCATCTGATTTATTGGTCATATGGTGCATACTTGTGATGGAAATAAATCTAGGTGATATACAGGACTTGCATGTGGTGTCATCCTAATACATATTTACACGAATTTAATCAAGTTCCTGAAACCTATTAGGTATAGGCGCATTTTGTTTCTTAGAGTTTAGCTGGGATTGAGTTGTTCATCAAAGGTTGAATTGTATTTAGATAACTAGTTTATGGAGATATGATTGAGGAGCTACTGTCTTGGCACTAAATATGATGCGGTTCTATAATTAATTATCAACAGATTCCCGAGGCAAAAGCTGTAACTAGATAATGCATTTGCGCTGATAATCTTGAATTCATTTTTGATGTTAACTTTCATATATTTAGGTCAAGTTCATCTATAAGATTTTGATGTTCTTTAAATTGTGACTGATATGAGATTCTGCAGCATTCAAGTTACAGAAAGCGTAAAAGAATGGATAAAGTTGCTTATGAGGAGTGGAAGTCCTCTGTCATTTCATCTAATGGCAAGAACAAGGGGAAAGGTTGTGCAGGAAATTTACCTTTGTTTATTTAATGCATATACGCCAATTTAACTGATATTTGCCTTTTTACCTTTCTTCAGGTACATGCAAGCGGACCAGGCAAACTCGTCTAAACTTCCTCAAAGAAGTTCCTGAGACTTCATGACTGAAAGCTTTATAGAAGACACAGTACCATTTTTGTCATACCATGACTTTTTAGTTGAAATATTTTATTCTGGAAATTCATATGCAAGCTAAAAATTAAAAAGAAAGGAAAAGCCTTGATGTTAACAAGTCACTGCTTTTGATAGGTTTTGTTTGTTCTGTCGATGCTTACCTCAATTTGATGCACGAATGATGAAGAGGAAAATTTGTTAGCATAGAAGCCAGGATATTCTATTGTAATTACTGAAATTGTATATATTGCTATGGACAGCCATTATTGTTATTGTTCATTTAACTATAACATCTTCATGTGTTGATAAAATTCTTGATGAGTGATTTTGATGCTCTTTCTAGCTGTATTCTTAGACTTAAATGTTAGGAGATTTATTGGTCAATACATAAATGAAATTTATGCATGGAATTGATTGACATGGTTTTGAAGCTAGTTGCTTGTATCGACTAAAATTTTTTTAGGAGTCTTTGGTTTGGGTAGCCTTTTCACTTGGAAGGGAACAAGTTTTCTTCCTGGAGTGTGGAAGAATAAAGGGTTGTTTTAATTAGATATTTGAATTATTGATCATGCTTCCTAAATTTCTATTTAGCATTGAAAAGTTGATCAATAACATAATTTCAAAAGAAAAAAATATGCGTTATATTCCGGTAAGAGAAATAAAGTCTCTTTATGTTGGTAACATTGTAGCTGGCGTGCCTTTTATATATATATATATTTTTCTTCAAAAGAATCTTTTCTGGATGATTTTTTTTTTAAAGTAACTAGAGATTTTTAAAGATTTTTAAAAAATTATAATTTGTATTTGAGAAAAGTTAAAAATTTTTAGAAGTTTTTTATTCCGATCAAAAATAAAATTATGAAAAATCTTAATAATTACTTTATCAAAGTTATAAGTTTATTTTTATATAATGAGATAATTTAACATGTAATTATATCACTGATTTTTATAATCTAACAAGCCACTATATTATCTAGAAAATACATTCAATGTTTTATACGTTTCCTTTGTTATTAATTATAAAGTCAGGCTTTTATTATATTATTATTTTGTTTTATTTATTTATTTATAATGTTGAAAAACGGTTAAATGTGTTTTCAGGGGGGGGAAAGGCAATTATGACGTGTGAATAATGAGAAGTGTTAAATATCGTTTTACCCAACCAAGACCCATGGTAAAAATATCAAAAAAACGCCCATTGACGCGCTCCACGCGCACTTTCCAGAATATTGCCCCGCTGGTCAAAGTTGGTGTCGTTTTGACCAAACCATCTATCCATCCCCAGAGAACAGAGACAACCGAACCTCGCCACCCAACCCATTGTTGCTGGGGTTTGATTTTTTCTCTTCGGTCCCTATCCAAACTCTCTTTTCTCTCTCCCCTTTTCCTCTTCGATTGCAACGACTATTAGATGGAGTCTTATGAGCCCATTCAAGCCCTAATCTGAATTATGTGATCCCACCTCCTATATAACTACCCATGTTTTACTAGTATAACTCTTATCGAAGAAAAAGAACATCTCCTTGCTGGTTGCCTTTTTTACGCTTCGATTGATGTTATTTCTCAACATGGGTTTTCAAATTTCTGATGAATTATTGGGTACTTTTGTCCCGATTCTCGTGTACTGGTTTTATTCCGGGTTGTATGTTGGTTTAGGATATTTTGAGAATTACAGATTGCACACTAAGCAGGATGAGGATGAGAAAAATTTGGTCTCTAAAACCACTGTTGTTAAAGGCGTTCTTCTTCAGCAATCCATTCAAGCTGTCGTTGCTATCATCTTGTTTACGGTGTGCTTATTTTTTGTTTTATTCGCCTCTAGTCTTGATTTAATTTCGTGTTAGATTGATTTTTTTCTTTTGATAATTATTCTTCATCATGTTTTTTAATTGTTGTTTCGTTTTAAATTTTGATTTTAAAGATAAGAGACCTGTGTTTCTTCCTTTTGGGAAAGCGGTGGGGTTGGGTCAGGGGACGAAATCCGATCGATCATAGCGTTTCCAATCATTTGTGTATTGACTTTTTCTCCAGCGTTTTCCTTAGTCGTGTCTAATATATATATATATATATATGTATATATATTTATCATATATGTATATTCTTTCTGTGGCTAAAGTTTGACTTTCTCATGACATAGAGGTTCATGTAATTTTACCTTTTAGAATACTGTGATTTAGGGGGAAGTTTTTATCGTTTGGAAATCTGGGCAAGCATGGGAAACGTTTGTAACTGGATGAGTTATGATTTAGCATTTAATTATTTACACGTCATAGCTGTTACTTAGCATAGTGTTTGGTCTAATCCCATTCTACAAAATTACGTGGAATTCAATTGAATTCTAGAAAAGAAAAAAAAAACTCATTTGAAACGGGTTCTATTGTTTGGTATGACAAAACTTAGAATACAGAATTCAATTGAATTTCACATAACTTATGTTTGGTATAATTTCATACTTGAAGTTCACCTGCTTTCATTTCCTAAGCTACCTTCCACAATAAAATTAAAAATTTTAACTTTCGACTCTATTGAAAAATTGTGTGTAGTTACTTTAAATGTATCTGACATCTGTTGGTTGGAGTTGGAATCAGGGCATGAATTTATAAAATCTAATTTCTTAATATGTTTTGCAAGTTGAAGCTCATAATTGCATCTTGAATAATATTTTGTAAAATTCTTGCAACTTATGATTGGAATTTTGTAGTTGTCCTGCATTTGTAGACTTCTGGTGTCATGTTTCTTATTTCTGTTTATATGAATAAATGAGCTTTATCATTTTGTTGTTAATTTTTTTCATGTTGTTGGGGATTAAATGAACCAATGCGTAGTTGTTGAGATTAAGATTGGATATGAATTACTATTTTGTAATGGCGTTTTGCTTTTTCTATAGGTAACTGCAAATGATTCTCAGGCTGCTACAGATCAACAAACTTCCCTAATTGTTCTGGCTAGACAGTTCATTACAGCAATGTTGATTCTGGATACTTGGCAGTATTTCATGCATAGATACATGCATCACAACAAATTTCTATATAAGCATATTCATTCTCAACATCATCGGCTTGTAGTGCCTTATTCATTCGGGGCACTCTACAATCATCCACTAGAGGGGCTTCTTCTTGATACAATTGGTGGGGCGTTATCTTTTCTCCTTTCTGGGATGTCTCCTCGAGCATCCATTTTCTTTTTCTCATTTGCAACCATCAAAACAGTGGATGATCATTGTGGGTTGTGGCTTCCTGGGAATCTTTTCCATGTGTTCTTCAAAAATAATACTGCATATCATGATGTCCACCATCAGCTTTACGGCAGCAAATACAACTTTTCCCAGCCATTCTTTGTCATGTGGGATAGAATTCTTGGAACTTATATGCCTTACTCACTGGAGAAGAGAGAGGGGGGTGGCTTTGAAGCACGGCCTACTAAAGAGTACAAAGAGGATTAATGTCGCCTGGTGTAAGAGGTGAACAATATTACAACTACCACTATTTTCCGTCTATTAATTAATTACATTGGTTTTCTTATCTGTGTATGTATATAGACATAAATTGTTGTGCTTTATTTATCTTTGTTTATATAGTTAACACGAAGAGAGGATGTACCCATATAAATTTTGGCAGCGGATTTTCTTTGCAGATAGCGGTTTATATTTATTGCTATCTTTGGTGGTTGGTTTGGGATACAAGTGCAACTATTTGATCTCAACTTGCTTCCCTGTAGAAATGCCTGTTTTCTTGCGTTTATGAATCTATCGTGAAATTAGCAGATGTGTTTTCGTCCCGGAGTAGCCACGAGTGCAGAACATGTTTTTTGAGAAAGTAATTTTCTTATTATTATTTAATGGTATCTTTAAAAAAAAGTAGTCAATAAAATTTCTGTATAGACAGTTTGGTCTATAGATTTGTTAGTTCTAAAAATTATTGTTTCTTTTAAAAGAGAGTTATTTTCTTGAAAATTAATTCCATTTTCTTTATTTAGAAAAAAAATATTTTTATTTACAAAAAAGCAATTTCTTAAAAATATTTTTTAGAAAAGAAATGGAGTTTGAATATGACTTAATATGAGAAGTGAGATGAGGGCCTTTAAGTCTGCAAGGACTAGATGCTCTAATAGGCATGATGATTATCCATTGTTGGAAAACGATTCTACTTTGCAAGGTCTTAGAGTTGGAAAGTGCTGAAGTTTGTAAAAGAAAAAGGTTGGATATTGGATGCGCGGGGGACGTCTAATTAAGGTGTATTTCACACAGTAAAACATGCAATGAAGCTTCAATCAATTTCAACATTTGCATGCCAACCGCTAATATTAACTCAAAAGTGGGACATTTAGGATCCCACAGGTTTAATTACTAGAAACCAATATGCCTCTTATAGATGTGGAAAATGATAGGTTGATGCAGAGGTCTCTTTGTTCTTCCATCAAACTACCCTTTAGTTTTAATCAGCCATTATAGCTTGAAAGCCAACTTCCTACCCACCCAAGTAACCTAACCTGAGGGGCGTTAAATGCTGCCCTCTCTCAGTTGGTCCATGGATGAACACATGCAAAATGCTTATGTCTTACCCTCTGCAGATGGGTTCCTATCTGAATAGCTATTCTTTTGCTGTAATAATCGCCACAAATGAGCTTCTTCCAGCAAGAAACAATGCATCATTTTGCCTAAATGTCAATGGATACACATACACTATATCTATTGCATTTATTGTGCATCTAACCTTTGCCTTCTTGTATGACTTCCTTGTTCCATCATGCACATGGCGAGCTATACAATTACATTGCTAGCGCAAAAAAAAAAAAAATCTCTGAAAATCATCTCATTAATTTCAGATTGGTGCCTCATCGTTTGAAACGATACAGGCTACTAAAGAGTTGAGACACACTATCAAATTCTCAAAGAGACATGTATGAACTACAGTTGCTAGTCCTCAATTATAGGACGAGAGCTTAGAAAAGAATAAAATGTGCAAAGGAGCATAGGGACGCAACTCTGTTCCTGATATGTGTAATCTCAAATGGAGGAAGCTTAATATCTTGTCTGGGTATCCCTAAGAAAATTCAGAGGTGAATAAATCTAATATCACAATATGAATGAAATTGAAAGGATCGAATGAAAACATGGGCCACCTCATCAATATGGCGGTTGAATAATTGATTGGAGAAGCTTACATTTCATCCAAAACATATAAGGAGCGACTGTCACAAATTAAGTTTGTCATTTTAATTAACTCTCGTAATCCAATTCCTCCTCCGATTTATCCTGAATTATTCAGCAGCAGTCAAACTTTATTGCTTGCCCTTCTCTGGGACCAAGACCCGTTAATGGTTTATGCAAATACTCTGAGATTGTTTTTTCATCGTCAAAATTGACATTTAGATATTTGGAAAGCTTCAAAAGGGAAATAAAGTGTTCTTCAGGAAAAGATAAATTTTTGGTTCTGTAAATGAGGGTGCGTCTGAAGTAAGCATTAGCAAACGATCATCACTCTACAAACCAAGATCCATGCTTAGGAATATCAGATTGATTCTGAAACGTACCATCTTAGAATTACAGGCTAAAATGGAGACAGAAAAGAGGAAGACAGATGATAAATGAGGGAACTTCAATGCCTATATGCTCTTAATGCCTTCTGCATTGTAAGATTCCCATAATTATTAACAAAGAGTATGAGAGCTAGTTGAACCGTTGATTAAACAAGGCACAGAACACATAATATTGGAACCAGAAATATTGAGATTATTGAATACAGGAAGGATGTGAACTCTAGGATGGGGCAGACGGAGAGCGTAAATTGGTGCTGAGAGCATGTTGCTTTTGTGTGGGATCAAAATCCATCAGCTTGGTCTCAGATTGAAACCCTGAAACTGGTATGTAGGAATCTGAGAGACGGCGCATGAGTGGGTCAAAACTTGCCTTGTCATTTGTTTTGTAAGCATCTCCTGCAACTCTTACAGGCTTGTGACTATTACACCCCAACGAAATGTTGGAACGCCGCCTTTGGGTGTCTCTGCTGGTCTCGAATTTTGCATTTGTAGTTGTAAGAAAGGTTTTTATTGGACTTGGTAGTGTTGTGGGTGGCCTTGGCTCTTCATAATCAGACATTACAGAGAAATCAGCAGCACTGGCAGTGACCACACTCCACTCTATGCTAGCCTCGCTTGGTGCATAGCAAGTTGTTGGGGTGAGACATTCATTTGATCCTTGTCTTGCAAGAAATGGGGTGAATTTTCCAGTATGGCTCTCAATCTCAAATAAGTCTGAACTTGCGTCACTCTCGTTATCATTGTTAACTCCACCTGATGTAGCAGAATAATGGATTTCCTCCGTTCTTGGAGCTGCTTCCCAAGACAACATGGACAGTCTTCTCCCAATTCTGAAAGACTTGCTTCTCTTGTCATTGACTGGGGATCCAAAGACCTCCAGTGATTTCCTTGTCTGCACTTCCTCCTCTTGTGGAAATATCAATTTATTGGAAAGATTTCCTGTCTCAGAATTTGAAGTTCGGAAACTAAAACAGTTTTCCTTGTTCATTCCAATTCCCAACTTATCCAAATTATGGCAATTGATATTGTCCTCCTCGAGACGTGGTCCTGAGCGTGGTTTATGATCCAGATCAAGACTAGCCTTTACGAGTTCTTCTGTAATTGCCTTCCCTTGAAGCATAGCAGCATTAGAACTTCTTTTGAAACTGATCTCAGGGATATGTTCATCATCATCATCGACATCAACAGAATCCTTATCAGAACAAGAGCATTTGCAGCCAAGAACCGCAAGAAAATTCTTTCCAATCTTTCCGTGCACCTTGCTTGTCTTTGTTTCTGAATTCTTTCTCTGAACGCTTTGCAGCAACGCACTCTGGCTGTTCCAACTGGATTGAGAATGAATACTCGGAGTCGCAGGATGAACTTTGGGTTTCATAGGGACCACATCATCATTTAATTGTTCATCTTTCTTGGGCTGCTGGTTTCTTGAGATTATACTGGGAAGTCTCGGACTATCCTCATCCATGCACCCATTAAAATATTTTTCAGCACCGAATATGCCAATTTCTCCATCTTCTTTCTTTTTTCCCAAGTAATGATGCTCCTCGATGTCCTGAGCACCAATGTTTCGATTCAATTCTGCAAATTTCCGAACGAAGGGTTCATCCGGGTTGCTCAAGAAGGAAGAAAAGGAAACATCAGGGAGATCTCTATTGCTGTTCTCCAAGGACAATGCTTGTGTAAGGCTAGCAACTGATGTTAAGGTGGCCATTGCCATGAAGTTCTGCAAGCAAATTTTGCTGCACACAAAACAAAAAAGAAAGAATAAGATGTTAGAAAGTAATATGCCGAGCTGGAAATAAACTCAGTAGGAAAAGCACACAAAGCTACGAAAAAGGAAAACGAAAAGGACCCAACAACACAGAGCAGCTTGGAATTAAGCAACAAAAAGTTGTTGTAGAGACAAGAATGATTTGGATTTGAATATGGAGAAACCTATGAGACTGAGGTCCCCTTCTCCACCAAAC
>CAOGCB010193055.1:0-12571 GCA_948266635.1 Cnidoscolus chayamansa | reverse complement strand
AGAAGAAGATGCAAATATATATATACATATATGTATGTATGTTAATAGTATCAACCAAACACGACGACGGTCTGCTTCGAATTGTGTCGGTCCAACCATGATTGGAGCCTGAAACCATTTCCCTTCCGTCTGAAAGTATCGGGTACAGCGGGGCTCACAGTTGTATCCTTTTTTTCTTTCTCATAGCCTGAGACTAAAAAGGTTAACAAATAAAACTAATTTACTCAAATGATCATTTAAATTTAATTGCTTATCTTACTGTATACTAATACTCATAGAATAATAAATCGTATGATTTAAAATTTTAATTTTTTTTAATATTTTCTAAAATAATTCTAATTAATAAAATTAGATAATGAAATTTTTATAAATATCAAACAATAAATGTGAGAACTTAGCTTTGAATTTTTTTATTTTTTTTATTTTTTTTAACAAAAGAGAGAGAATCAGAGAAAATAAACCAAAAGAATCGGAGGAGGGTTTGTTGGCGAAGATTGGTTTTGCTCAACGAACGCTTCAACGGCATAATTTGCCGGCCATCACAACCTCAAAAATGCTTCTTTCTCTTTCCCTCCTCTGATCTCTCTCTCTTTCTTAATTCGGATTTTTCTCCATTTTCAGTTATGATCCTTCTCTTTTTTTTCCTTCAATTTTCAACATTTTCTCTCGTTTTAGGGTTTCCTTCATTTTTTTTTCATTTCCATTTCCATTTTGTTTTTTCCGCTTTTTCGATGAACAGATGGCGTATTGAAGAAGAAGAAGAAGAAGAAGAAAGAGTTAAGAGGAATAAAGACAAGTGTTGTTGGCATTGGCTGACGGGTTGTGTTTTGATCAGGAGGACGGTCCTCAGGTGAAAGATCTGAGGCTTCTTTTTTCACTTCATTTTTTTGTTTGTTTTAATAAAAAAAAATCAGCAATAAACGAAAGAAAACAAAAATTTAAAGAAATGAGCGCTTCGAGGTTTATCAAGTGCGTCACTGTCGGTGATGGTGCCGTTGGTAAAACTTGCCTCTTGATATCTTACACCAGCAACACCTTCCCTACGGTAACTCTCTTTCTCTGTCGTTGTTGTTTTGTATTATTATGGATTTTGGGGAGCATATGGTATTTATGGTCGATCGTGCAAGTTGGGTAATTTCGATTCCCATTTTGATTGTTAAAACGTGTTGCTTGATTTGGAAATGTTTCACATATCAGTTTAAAGGATATTGTTTTTTGATGCTTGTTTCTTAAAATAATGTTAATTCGTTGAAGGAAGTTGAAATTTCCTTATCTATCTTCTGCTTATATGTTATTATTATTGATATTATTATTTTCAATACGAAATGGCTTATTTCTGAAGCTTTCCCGCCAGTCACTCTTCATTCTTTCTTGTTTTCTGCACTTGAGCTTTTGTTTTGTTTCCTCACATTTGGGATGAGATTGAGAACATGGCATTTGTTTTTGTGGTGCGTGTGATTAATGCCAGGATTATGTGCCAACTGTTTTCGACAATTTCAGCGCAAATGTGGTCGTCAATGGGGCCACTGTTAACCTGGGTTTGTGGGATACTGCTGGTAATATTCGTGGTTTTTTTTCTTTAAATCCCAGTTCCCGCAAAGTATTTCGTTCTATATTTCTGTTTCATTTTAGGTTTGATTACATTATTACTTGAACAGGGCAAGAGGATTACAATAGATTAAGACCTCTAAGTTACCGTGGAGCTGATGTTTTCATACTGGCATTCTCCCTCATTAGCAAGGCCAGTTATGAAAATGTATCTAAGAAGGTTGATATCATAACACTAGTCTAATCATTTTTCTGTTTGAGCACTTGTAGATGATGAGAATTATAACACTGATGAAATTCTTTTTTTGGCTTCACTTCCAGTGGATTCCAGAATTGAAACATTATGCACCTGGTGTCCCAATTGTTCTCGTTGGAACCAAGCTTGGTAAATTTTGTGATGATATATCTAAGTAAAACATGCTATTGTCTTAGATTTGCTGATCTATACCTGGAGTTTCAGAACAATCTATCATATGCTTTTTTGTTTTCTTTTTCTGTCTGTAGTTTTCCTCTTTTTAAAGCAATCTGTTATAATTTGGTCTTGTCATCTTCTTCTGTTCACTATTCCTAATGTCAAAAATTTCTTGTCTAAGTGGCATTAGCATGATTATCTGAGAAGATTAAATAATGTGATGCATAATTTACTTCTAATTATTGTGGGTATGTGCTGCTGATTAGTTAGTTCATTATTCTGTATCTAATGATTTTGATGCAGATGCGATTAAGAACGCATGTCATGCATGTTCTTGTTGAGCCACTTACATTGGACATGCCCATTCTTTCGTTCTTCTTTTCTGTGTCATTGGTTAGGGAATTCTGACAACTAAATTTTGTAATTTACTTCATTTTCAATATTTTTGAGGTCCGGTTTGAAGACTTCCTGTTGAGTGATCCATTTTCTGATTTATGGGTACAAGTTTAAGTTGCTCAACATGATATGATACTATTCTCTTTGTGACTGACATTGGACAGAATGAGAAAAGGGTGCTTGTTATAAATAGCAAAGAAAGGTTTAATAACTGATTAATTGGTGGGTTCTATTTATTTTAACCAAGGTTATTCCCTTGTACTTTTAGGATGTTGACATCATGGGGAAAAGACAATGGAATAATTACTGATTTAGTATAGACAGCTATTTAGCTATGATTATAGAAACAATTAGGGATTCTGATTATCATAATTAGATATATTGTGGACAACTGAATATTTGATTACTCAACCCGAACATTTTTATAAGTTCACTTTGATGGGGCATACTAGTATTTGCTTAACTTTCGCTTATTTCCTTGTGTAAACAATGCTTGGTCACTTAGTAATTTATGGTGCCTTCATATGTGCCTTCGACCTTGTTGACGGATTTCCTGCTGAAATTAACTTGCATAACATTCTCTTTCATTAAAATATTACATGAACTCGCCTTTGTTAAGGTTTTATCTGATTATCTTTCATATGCTATTTTCATTTTTATTACCTGTTTGTTTAGCCAGGGAGCACTCTAACCAGAATATTCATTTTAACGGTGTTCTTTGGGTTGGTCCTTATTTTTCCTGTGTTCTTCCAATGAGCCAGATCTCCGGGATGATAAGCAGTTCTTTATAGACCACCCTGGTGCTGTACCCATTACTACTGCTCAGGTAAAGGTTTATGCCCCATGTTCTGCTGCAGTGTTTTTATATTTATTGAGCATTAACCTGAAGTATTCATATATATATATAGATATTATAATCATCATTATCTTTTACTTGAAAGGGAGAGGAACTGAGGAAGCTGATTAATGCACCTGCTTACATTGAATGCAGTTCGAAAACACAGCAGGTATATAAATTCTCTTGCATAGATTTTGTTGTATTTCTATTTGTTGTTTGCCTTTCCAACCATATAAAATTTGCTTTCTTCTTTCTGTAGAATGTCAAGGGAGTTTTCGATGCAGCTATCAGAGTTGTTCTTCAGCCACCCAAGCAGAAAAAAAAGAAGAATAAAGCGCAAAAGGCTTGTTCCATATTGTGATTGAAATAAGTTGCCTCTTTGCGCACCGTAGTCCCCTTTTTTTCCCCTTCCCGTCGCTCTTAAAGAAGTTCAATTACTGTCGCAGCAGATAAATTAGGATCTCTGTGAAGCATTAGGTGGTTTTGCTGTTGCCTTCTTGGTTTATTGTGGATGTCTAATTGTGGAATTCAGTTGTGCAATGGCCCACCTCCTTCTCTTATGTCCCGATTTTGATATGTTTTATGTATTAGACTGGAATATCCCGGTTAGGAAAACAACCTTGCCTTGCTATACATTTTATTATCTATTAGCGCATAAATTCACGGGCTTGGCTGTGTTGTGCTATCAATTTCATGCTCAGTTTATTAGCAACTTGCTAGATTCTGATACAAACTTTAGGTTCTCCCATCAGTTATCTTTTACTTTTGTCATTATTCATGATTTTTCTTTGCTGTCAAATAAATAGCGGAAGAGTATTTGGTTGAATTTATCAACATGATTACTTTGGATGAAATTTCGGTTATTTCATCAAATTGTAAATGGTACAAATCGCATAATTGAAAATACATAATGCCCTGTACTTGGCAACTTGGACACATTTGCCAATCGAATATAACGGGGATTACTTGCAGTCCTAGATGTTTTGGTCGTATGCGGACTGCCATTTTGGGACTTTTATCAGATTTTCAAATCTATGCTTCTGTTATATATTTTAACTTGGGGGATTACAGGGTGTACTTGATGCCGGTATGCTCTTGCTAATTATCATGTCAGTATTTCTATAATGGGAAGTATTCTGGAGTATTATATTTATTAAAATTTATTAAATGAAACTATTTCATTACTAATTTTACATGAAAAAAATGTTATTTCAATGCATCCTTACGAGAGATCTAAAGGAAAACCTTCAAATGCTTTGATCTGATATCTTAAACATTGACCCAAAATTACAAGTTACAAATATTCATAAAATGAGCCACTAACGCAAGGACACATGAAAGATTAACTTGCAATTCACTTATCAAACTGATACAAAAATGGAGGATATTTTTGGCCGCACAAATTAGAACAGAAAGCCCACAAGAAAGATCAACGTGCAATTCCACTTATCAAACTGATACAAAGATGGATGATATTTTTGCTCGCACAAATTAGAACAGAAGCATAAAAGCACCGTATCGCAAGCTAATAATTCTTAACCATCAATCACATCTTTTACTAGGTTTTGGAACATTCATTTTATAGTCGAGCCATTCGAGATAAGACAATCTAGATTAAAAGATAATATCAACTAAGTTCGGGTCAAACATAATTTTAATGATTATTTGTGTAAAAGACAGTTCCATACAACTCAAGTGTAAAACATGGCTAAACATGGTGTCATATTACCAAAACCTCAAAATAGACATCCTTGAACTTTGTACTCGTTCAATTTCCTAAAACATCAACATGAGGTGAATGACTTGGTACTAATCCAATAAACAGAAGGGTTTCAACATTGCACTTAATCAAGAACATAAGCACACAAACCCTGCTCCATAGGACTAGTCAACGGCAGCAATCAGATTTGAATCATTAAAATGAAAGTTAATTTGTCATCCAATCAGACCATCACACCTTGATGGCCTCGTACCTTTCACCAATTGCACCTCCTTTCTGTTTCTGGAATTGAATGTACCGGAGTGTGCTAGCAAAGAAAGCATTAGCAGCAGTGTCTGGTGTACTAGAGTCGCTGTGCATCTCATTGGTAATCAACTCAATCAAGCTCTGGATTGAAGCAGCAGTTACGTGCGAGTTCCCCTTCTCAAAGAAATAGAGATACCTTCAAATACAAGAGAATGTTAGGATTTCTATCTTCAGAGTTATAAAATCAAAGCAAAATTAAACAAATGGAAATAGCACCCGTAGATTCAGATAAGAAACAATTACTTGTTCAGAATCTCAACAAAGAGTGACACTGATACCCCAGTGCTACCTCGTGTCACATTGGACATTTGTTGAGCAGCATTTGCAATTCTTAGAGCACGCTTGAGGCAAATTAGAACCCTGCAAAAACATATAGCAAATTAGTAATAACATAAAGAAACAGAGTTCTCGTGGCAGCATGAATCCCACCTGCCCCCTCAAAATAAATAAATAAACAAAGGGAAAGCCAGGGAGAGGGAGAGACAAAGTAGTGGGTCTATTCCTATCCTCTTTACTCAGGTAACCATTTATGATGTAATGCCCAATAAAACATCAAGTTGAGGCACTAGTTGATTAGCTGTTGCTATCCAAGTCAAATTGCAAACAACAGAATCGACGATTATTTATGACTTTTATCGCTTGGTGTACCCACCTCTCTCCATCTTTCATACTATCTTGATCATCAACCCAAAAGAGATGCGCGCACCCATAAACAGCTCTGCACTGATCAGGCTTCTTTAAAAGCTTAGCAGAATACTGCTCCAAGCAAAGGCCTCATCAGTACAAAAAGCCCTGAATGTATAGTAGCTTACAAATTAAGTTAAAATTACTAGGTGCTGCCATAATTACCCCTGTAGCTTTGTGTGTCAATGTATCTCTATTCTCAATACCAAAGACATGCATCCTCTGTAGAGTGCCTATTATTAAATGTAGCGCAGTCACCTGTGCTTTTGAATCCTGTTACAGCAAGGGTTCAGTAATTAGTTAAATAAACATGTAGAGATTGATACACTTAAACGGTCAGACTCTATGAAGGGGGATTATTTACATAGTTAAGAAACCACTTACTGAGACTTCTTCTTCATACAGAATATATGCTTGGGTGAAAAATTCATATGCAACAGGTTCTAAATCAGAGTCATTGGCAGCCTGATAAATAACACAAAAAAGTTAAGTATCATGATACAATATGAAGGATCATCAAATAGACCCTAGAGTATTAATTGGCTATCATTATACCTCTGCACATTGTAAGTACAGCCGTAATGCTAGTTCAGGTGCTGGGACAGTTGAAAGCACCTCAATTGTCTGAAAAATGAAGGTTTGCATATATACCGTGGAAAGATATTAACAATTAACATGTGATTATACAAGACAGGAAGACAGCATAAAATAATATATACCTGATTCAAAAGCTGAAAAATTTTCTTTGGCGTAGTCAATGACTCATCCCCAAAAGGATTTTCATCTTGGCCTTCATCTTGGCCTTGTAGTCGCCTAACCAACTGCTCATACCAACAATGTACCATTGATATGTTGTAAACCAGAAATTGCATTGTAAAAGATGAAAAAGCATGCCACTAGTGGCCTT
The DNA here is from genome assembly GCA_948266635.1 of Cnidoscolus chayamansa. Taxonomy (NCBI): domain Eukaryota; kingdom Viridiplantae; phylum Streptophyta; class Magnoliopsida; order Malpighiales; family Euphorbiaceae; genus Cnidoscolus; species Cnidoscolus chayamansa. The sequence goes on along the minus strand of CAOGCB010193055.1, from coordinate 5,760 downwards.
CAGTCAATAAAGCTTTAAATTCTCTTTTTTTTTTTTCTCAGGATTATCAGTAACAAAGGGTCATCAATGCAGACAGAAAAGATGGAGGAACTTGTTTTTCTTAGGAGGGGATTCACTGGGAGATGGTACAGAAAATATCTTCAGTTATTTTTATCATGAAATATAGAATGATTCACAACAAACAATTGGCTTTTATGCATACTGCCAATGCAGAAGATAAATGGTTGTCCCTACTTTAGAACTTGCAACTGCATATCAATTTAAAACACATTGGCATTACACAGAAGCAAACCTTGAGAGAAGAAAAGACAAGAGGAGGAACAGTGAAGGGTAAACGCTGAGGCCCCCCTGTCATGACATGCTTCCTTATTGTACATATGATCTGCAATATTAAGCAAAATTATATAAAGCATTAGAACTGAAATAAAGTAGGCAACAATTCAAATCCAATTATGTGAAACATCTCAAGTGATAAAACAATATAGCAAAATATAATATTCTATTAGAAGTTACTAATTTTAGAAGTTAAAGAAAATGTTGAAAATATCAGAAGTTAGAAAGCATCCCACTAATAGCCTTCAGTCAATATCAGAAGTCAAAGACAATGTTGATGTACCAATTAAACTTTAAGAAAGATAAGTGTGTTTATACTGTAATAAATCACATACCTTGTACATTTCCTCTGGATCATCATTATGCAGCATCTGAATAAGACGAGCAACAGAATACTGCTCCTCTTTGAAATCATCTTCATCAACCTATAGGTGGAAGAAGAAAAAAATACTTTACATTGAAAAACACTAACATACTTTACATTGAAAAACACTAACATATGTGATGGCTGAGTTTCAATGGGCACAGCAGAAGAAAGAAGATAAACAGTGATTACATGCCACCAATATAAACAAACGATGTTGATGGAAAATTCAAACAGGCATATAAAAGCTTTATTTCTCATGATCATGCAATACATCCTGTAATAGCAGAAGTGAAGTAAACTCCAAAAAACCTCTCCATGACTTCCATCCAAATCCTTGATAAGCCCTCTTATTAATTCAAATAATGCCTCAACCTACAAAAAGAACATAACATGAACCTCCAATTATGAAGAAAGTTATGAAGGCAAGGAAGAGAAAGGGACAGAAACATACCTTGTCAGCTGTAGAAATGCGAGTGTTGTTTTTCATGATACTTTGAATTATGACAGTTGCCATGACTTTATTTGTCTCATTGTCAAGGTGTTCCATGACATGGGGATAGTTTGAAAGCTTCAATGCAGTAACAACATCATTATATTTCTCCAACGGAGCACTTAAAAGTGCCACAATCTGTTTTGTGGCTCTGCTGTCTTCAAGCTTTCCTCCGCTTGATAATTTCTTAACACATGCTCCCTGATCAATTGAGAAAAGTAATCACATTAATACATACAAACATTTAAAACAGGCACCCAGATTGATGCAACCATAAGTCATTTCCATAACATCATCATGCAATCCCATGCACAACAACAGTAACAAGGATCTTAATAAAACTGAGATTACATATTCGCACTAATTTGCTAGGGGATATAGGTTAAGACATATTTGCTATGAAATATAACACTGAAAAAATATTTGTTATCTTAATGATTTTTCCACTTGGATCCAATTCCATTCCCAAATGTCCCACACTAAGCATGCTTCACATTTCCACTGTCAGCATGTCATCCAACCACTTGAAACTCAAAATTTTGAGGCAACATCCATGTAAACAGGTTATTCAAGGAGAAAGAGTTGCGAGACATATAGATTATGAACATCATAAGCAAATATCAGTAACCATGAAATGGACAACTACTATTCTTTTGTTTTTTTTTTAAGTCCAATATTAAATATTACTTGAAATCTAAATTACAGTCAATCCATGTGATGTAGGTTCTAATTTCTTAGAAAAAAGAAGAATAGTTCTTAAACTATTTTTCTGAACCAAACTGACAGATGTTACAAGTACGCTCATCCATGAAATGTTTGGAAGCAAAATAATTACATACAATCTCTTATCCCTAGCTTGTTTTGTAAAAAAAAAAAAATTCTTCACAATTCTTTGCAATGGTTTTCACTTCATCACTCTCAGAAAAAACAAATTTGAACATGCAAAAATAATCTAGCGAGCAACACATACCAACACTTGATCTGCATAATCCAGCCGATCAGGATGAACATGGAGGGTAAATGTAAGGAGAGATGAATACAAGGTCACAGCTCCAAAAATAGGCATATCAACCTGTGCTTCTATGACCTGCATCATGAAGTATTATACTTCCAGGTTTAAGTATATGAACATAATTTAATAGTAAAAAAAGGTTATCATTGACATGCCATTAAATGACCTTTCCACAAAAGCTGAAAACAAACATGGCCATCTGAATAATTCAGAATTTTCCATACACCATTATTTTATCTTACCTTCCCTATGGCATTGTTAAATTTTGAAAAGGCTTCTACTTGCAAAAACTCGGGTAAAACTTCTGCACTCGATGCTGCATAATTTGAGAGCCTCTCCATCAGTCTGGAGAGCACTGTCTTAACATCAACAGATGGCTGTAAAACATAAATACACAACAAGAAGCAGACTTAGTAACTGAAGTTGTTGCATCAGAGCAAAGAACAGACAACATTGAAAAGCAGATGTAGGAACATGTCAATTGATGCATCAAAAACATTTGAAAAAATAAAATAAATTAAATCACACTAAAAGAAGTTCATACCTGAAGCTGGGGGCAAGCACTCAACAAGACTTCGAGAGTTTGCAAGTGATACTCATCTGGAAAGACTTGAATAATGCAGTCCATCAAGTAGAACTGAGCAAGTTCATCTTTACAATTGACAACCTGTCAAAAATAATTGAGATCCAGACTAGTCCAAGATATGCATGTATGCATCATGTAGAAAAAAAATAAACTTTAGAAAATTATCAACGAAGAGAACAAGGATCAAAACCTGTTCAAGGACTCTGGGAAGTACAGTATCTTTGTACATATCAAGGTCAACACCTTCTATCTGACTGAGGACATGCAGATTCTTCCCAACCTATTAATGTCATGGAGAAAACACTCAGCCGTCCATTGTACAGCACATATACTACAGAGTTGCAATGTGGAAATTAACCAATTACAGGTTATTGGTATTACAAGATCACGTAGCTCGTTTCTTCCTTTCTCCCGCTTCTCCTTTTCCCGGGCAGGTCCCTGCAGACCAGAAAGCCCGACAGCAATCCTCAACTCAGGTAAGAGTATGAATGATTCACAAGCAGTATGAGACCTGCATGACCAGAAATCATGCCCCCATGATATATGTTACCTTTATGACATGCAAGCATTGAGATGCATGCCAAACATGAGAGCAGGTAGTCATAGATATTTCAACCAACCTGATGTTGCATCCGCACCCACAGCTTGTTCATCTCAGTGAAATTTTGCAGCACAAACTCCACAGCATCCATGACTGTGTCAGCATCCCTGAAGGAATTCAAGGAATCAATACATGTCAGTTCCAATCACAATACACGACAGGAATACAAATGTAAAAATGAAACAATCCCAATATTTATTCTATCAGCTTGGTAAGTTGAAAAGTCTAGATGCTATTGCAATGTGTACAAGAAGCACCTAAAAGCTATTTGCATTTTATTTAATACAACTACAAGATGGTTTGCCTTTTTGTTCTGTCACACAAAACCATCAATTATATATAGTTGTTAGAATCATATGATTCTCAATTCAAATTGATCTCCCACACGAGCAATTTTCACTGTAGGCCAAATCACAAATACGCCTGAATTGAGGCTGGCTTAAATAATGAAATGTTAGATTAGCCCAATTCTTTCCTCATCAGGTTTGTGACATTAGGACCCACATTTCTTGCTTTCCACGCACATTTTGCCATATGATTGCTCCATATTTGTCAAAATACATTTTGACCATGTGTTTTTGGTTTACAATGATATATATTGTTGTTTATTAATTTTGATAATTTGTACTGAATCTTATGGTTTGATTCTTGATTTGAACCATGATTTGACAAGATCCACCTCAAGTCATCTAAACATGGCCTGACCTTGACTAGAACCACTCAAGTTAAATGGTCACAACTCACAAGACATATAATTCTCTCCAAAACCACAGAAATCAACTTTTATCTAAAAGTTCAATTTAAAGAAACCAATAACCTTAGATATCCTTACCCTTCGTATTCGGAACCAATATCAGGTAATTTATCCCTACTAACTTGAGAAAGGTAACTCCTTAAGAAGAGCCCACGTATAGGATGCTGAATGCCACGGCACATTTCCACAAGATCCTTCAGAACATCCTTTGCTGGAGCTTCTTTAGATTTTATATATACAGACCCTACAGTACAAAGGAGATACCTGAAAGATGGAACAGTGCAGAGTAAGTAAAAAAATAGTACTAGCACTTAGCACTGATAACATTTATTATATTGACTGAAGTCTCTTGACAAAGCAATCCAACATTCTTCCAAGGTGCTTATCAACATGTATTTATATTCTTCACGAAATATATCATTTCGATGAAGGTTCTTGACTAAGGAAAGTAAAAGTTACTTCTGATACACATTTCACGTTTTCTAACTTGTAAAATATTTTTGATATATCATAACCAAGTGACATCAAAATAGAAGTCGTTTACTTTACAAAGCGAAGGAAATAAAAAGGTATGCCCATTTTATCGAGGAGAGGAATTACTAGCTTGCAGGCTTAAAAAGGGTAACTTCCTTTCTTGCCCTCTAACCGACTATCCAACGACATGGAACACTTAGCATTGGCCTATCACTCAAATTCAATTTATAGAATGATACAACCAGTGCAGATTGTGTTTGTCCATCAATATTAAAAAATATCTGCTACATTTGAATTAACACAGAATTGCCTTAGAATGAACAAATTTGTTAAGGTTGTTGGCTCTAAAAACTGTTGATACCTAATTAAATTAATGCATATCCTTGGTGACTACAACTTCCAAATTTTCATGCCCCTATGCTTGGTCAGTATACCTCTTTATGCATAACAGCTAGCTCGCAGAACATAAAAAATGAATATCTCATGAATATATTTTCAATTGCCTTGTTTGCAAAAGTATGAGCAATTAATCATGAGCCAAAAGCGCGAGCAGCTAATCATGGGCATCCAACATAACAGGTGAGTCTGGATAATAATAATATAAATAATAAAACGAATAGAGGTAATTAATTGCTTAGATTTTTCTGTGTCTTTAGGTGCTATCTTTATATTTTCTGCTAAAATACGTGAATGAGTTAAGGCCATATGTTACCAGCATGAAATAGATTGAAGAAAAAATTTGAAAATGGGAATGGACTTACAATCTAGGCAATATGTTACCAGCATGCTGCACGAGTTCATATAAATCAATGATCGAGCAACCACGCCGCGTCTCTTCCTTGAAGAACATCTCCAACTTCCTCAATTCATCAAATGCTCGCATGTCTGCAGCATCAAAGCACAAAATCAGAAAACAAAATTCCTATACTATCCTCCCTCAAGTATCAATCCAATGAGATAAAAAGAAATTAAATCTACAAATTAGATCTCGAAGGACGAGCCCTTACAGAGTTCATAGTACTTGTGAGGGGAGAGCTTTGAAGTCCGCAGTTCCGAGAGCATCTGTGCCGAATACTTCAACGCGTCTCTGAGATTGTTCGAGTCCTGAACAAATTAGGGTTTCCACAAGTTAATCACTCATTT
>CAOGCB010193019.1:0-13630 GCA_948266635.1 Cnidoscolus chayamansa | reverse complement strand
GGGAAGGCTGTGTCTCAAGTGAACCACTATAACCAGTGAACTGTACATCAACTATAAAAAGCACTCGGCAAACATATTCCTGTATAAATATAAAAAATAATAGGTATTTATAATGGTATTCAGAAATCATTCATCAAGTTATGATATTTCCTAGAACTTTTTGATGTTATTTTTATATTTCCTTCTAATCATCAAGAATCGTAAAATAAAAAGAAATGGTCCACACCTCCAAAGAATTAAATTGTCTACCATTGAAGTGCTGAAAGAATCTATCTGTAGAGTCCTGATTATCAAATTGTATCAGGATGCTATACTGATCCTCCATCCCTTCGTTCCTACCATATGAAGTAACACAGTCAGTACCAGCTTGCACAGAAAACAAAAATAAAACAAAATAAATAGAAGTAGGTGTGGGGAGAGGGGGTATGGCAGGAAGAGCCAGGGAGAGATAAAACAACTATGCAGTTGCTTGTGAGAAGGCAAGATTATTATAAGTTATCCTTTATTTAGATGTCAAAATATCACTGTCACATTCCTTTGACTTCAATCTTAGAAACCTATCCACAACAAAACCAAATCGCCATTCATACTTTAGTTTAATTGCACAAACCAATTATATTACATTACACATCCTAAAAGATCAATGAGTGCAGGATCTGTAACATAAGCAGCACATTAGTTTAATCTAATATCTGATCAAGTCAGACATTTCAGTTATATTTAATTCCTATAATTTCTGAACATAGAAAGAATCTCAATGTTTGACACTGAAAATGAAAGCCTGAAATTAGGCTACAAAAGGACATTTGCATCTAGTATACAATTTATCCCCCCCTGTTAAACATATAAAATGAGCTTCTTTGTCTCTCTCTTGCCCTATGCTTACTATATACAATGAAAGCCACTTTTTAACTTTGCTCCCTCATCCTTTGCTTTCTGATCCCATCAGTTCTTCTTCCTTCCCAAAGCTTCCAAATTGTTTTATACCTGGATAATACTCCAAATTCCAAAATCACCAAACCATTCATGCACTCTTACCTAATTATAACACCTACCAATTTGACCTTTCTTATAAAAATTGCCCAATTGATGCTTATCTTTCTAGGATCCTTTCACCTTCAACTGACCTGCATTTACATTCTCAATTTCATACTACAGTCTTACTTAATTTCCCTTTATTGTCAGGATAATGTATCACAATTCTACAATTTGAAATTGGCCATCAAAATTCTCCAACTTGAAACTGGCCCTTCTCTTCATTTCTCAACCAGAACTATACAAGCAATACCTATACATAATGCCTTTGGACTAGAATCCAATAAAAACTGCAGTACTGAACATAAAATTTTTACCTAACTATTCGCATCTCCAATATGTGGTGAAGAAAAGAAGCGCAAAACTGGCAGAAATCTGCATAAGTCATGTGATTTGGAACCCCAAGAACAGACACAGAAGGTTTCCTTCCAACCTAATCAACATTATATAAAAATAATGAATATTTCTTCGAGCCTTGTGATCTTAACTTGAAAATTGCTTTAAAACAGTTGATAATAAAATGAGAATTGGTTTGGAAGAGAGGAAGAAAGGGAGAGAGTAAAGGAGCATACAGGAAGACCGGAAACACCATCGTTAGAGAAGAGGTGCATGACGCCGCGTGTCTCTTCAATTCTAGGGTTTCCAGATGAGAAAGGAAAGGACTGAGTCATTGGAGACGATGAAGACGTGGAGGAGTTGCTATAGTCTAAAGCGATCATCGCTTCAGATTGTCGGGATGAATCTTCAGGCGAGGCTGCCGAGACTGCTGCGCTTGAGCTCGGAGACATTTCAGTTACAGGTTCCCTTGAAATGAAAAGAGTATTCGCGCCGTTTGGCAGCGGAGGAGGATTATATGGCGTATATACTCAGAAGTAATACGCCAACCAATAGAAATATGCCACGCCGGTATTTCAAAAATCAAAACGATTGATGATGTTGATTTTTTTTATTAAATACACTTTTTTTTTCTTTTCAAACTTATCGACCTAACATCAAACACATATTTTTTTTTATTTAAATTTTTATCATAATCTCATTCAAATTTAAATATTAAAAAATTATTATTATTAAATATAAAATTATCATATTAATATTTTATTTAATAGTAATAATTTTTTTAATATTTAAATTAAAAAATTTAAATAATTAATAAATAAAAACTTCATTTTTATATTGATTAAAAAAATTATTTTATATAATTAAGGACAGTAACTCAGCATGGAGGACAATGAACATCACATACACAGAGGGAATCCCTAGTTAAAATTCTTCGAGCTGCTCGCGTGTCCCTCAGTTAACACTTAGCTGCCAAGTCCAGTTGGCTTTTATCCAGCTCAGCAAGCAATTTATGGTTTTTTTTTTTTTAATTAGCATTTGTTGTTTAATTTCCGTAACGGGAAAAGTGAGGGCTTCGACTCAATAAATGCATTGCTCTAAACTCCACCATCAGTAAATATGCACGGAAAAACTGCCATTATAAAATTAATCAACTTCGCAATGGAGCAAGAACAATCTCTTCCATCATGCTCTGCAACCCAAATCCCAACTTTGATGAGCATCTATGGATTATCAACATTCGTAGATCCCTTGAGGACGAGCTCGACAGTGATACTGAAGTTCCTGTCTCCATTTTTAGTGTTCCCAAAATCCTGATGGCTTCCAATCCTGATTGCTACACTCCTCAACATGTTGCTATCGGTCCTTACCATTATTGTCGACCGGAGCTCTATGAGATGGAGCGGTATAAGCTCGCCGCTGCCAAAAGAACGCAGAAACAACTCCAGAATCTCAAGTTTCAACACATTGTTGATCACTTGGCGAAGCTTGACCCCAAGATTCGAGCTTGTTACCATAAGTTCTTGGATTTTGGTAACGAAATTTTAGCTTGGATGATGGCAATTGATGCGGCGTTCTTGCTGGAGTTCCTTCAGGTCTACACTATCAAAGAAGGTATGACGATTCATCTGGTTGATTATGCAGGAAGAAAATCAGCTCACGATACTGTTCTTAGAGATATGGTGATGCTTGAGAATCAAATTCCGCTATTTGTTTTGAGAAAGATCTTGGAAATTCAATCCTCATCCTTAAAATTGGCTGATGAAATGCTGCTTAGAATGATGGTAGGATTTTGCAAAGAGCTTTCCCCTTTCAAGATGATCAACGATATGCAAAAAATCCCTGTTTGTCAGTGCTCGCACTTGCTCGATTGCTTGTACAACATGATTGTGCCGAAAGTTGAAGCCTCGGCAGTGCCAGAGGCTGAGGATCAGGGAGAGGTCATGCGAGGGGAAGAAGGATCCTCTGGGAATTCAAGTTACATAAAAGATATCTTCAGTACGATATGGAGAACAATTTCAAAGCTAAATGAAGGTTCAATACGGCTCCTCAAAAGAATACTATTTTCTAGACCTGTTAAACTCATACTGAAATTTTCATGGACAATCCTCTCCAACCTTCCTGGGTTTTTCATCTTGAAACAGCTTGTTCAATACATGTGCATTACCCAAGACAAAGAAGAAGTGAAACCAGAGAACGAACGCTCCAACAGTGAAGTTAACAAGCCACCATTGATGGAAGAGATCACTATTCCTTGTGTAGCTGAGCTTTCCAAATGTGGGGTTCGTTTCTTACCCATCTCTGGTAACATCTCAAACATTAGTTTTGATGCTAAGACAGTTACATTTTACCTTCCTATAGTCAGCTTAGATGTGAACACAGGGGTGGTGTTGAGAAACTTAGTAGCATATGAAGCATCAAATGCATTAGGACCTTTGATTTTTACACGTTATACAGAATTAATGAATGGGATTATTGATACAGAAGAGGATGTGAAGTTGCTTAGAGAAAAGGGTATTATTCTGAACCACTTGAAGAATGATGGAGAAGTTGCTGATCTCTGGAATGGAATGAGCAAGTCAATTAGATTAACCAAAGTGCCATTCTTGGACAAGGTGATTGAGGATGTTAACAAGTACCATAGTGGGAAATGGAACATAAAAATTGAGAATTTAACGAAGCGTTATGTGTTTGGTTCTTGGCAGTTTCTTGCATTACTTGCTGCAATATTTATTTTGCTCCTGATGACATTGCAAGCCTTTTGTTCAGTCTATAGCTGCCATCGTTGTACTTCACAATAATAACACTACTTAGTGTACTAACTGAGTTTGTCTGGTGGATATATCTTTTTGGGACAACTTAATTCAAGACATCTTGCAAACACTTTTCAAACATAAGATTGTAATTTTCTTGATAATCTGAACAAGGTGAAAGAAGGACAAACTTTATTTAAAAAATATAGACATTAAAAGAATCCTATCTAAATTAATGTAATTCCATACTACACAGAAAACAAAAATAGCATCTGAAAACTGCAGAATAATCGGCGTTTTAATCCTCAAGTTCCCGTCGACAAGTCGGACATGAATTCCGAACCTTCAACCAGCGAGAGATGCACTTTTCATGAAATATGTGATTACATGTCATCTTTATGAGTGGGTCTCGGGCACCAAATAATTCCTCCAAACAAATCGCACAGTCACCTGATAATCCATCGGCGGCACCGTCCTTTGCAGAAACCCTCTGCTTCTTCAACTCGTTTAGCGCGAAATCCGATGCACCTCTGGAAGACACTTGTTGGGGTACTTCGTCCATTATCATTGTTAAATCGGTGAAATCTGAATGAATCCAGTGTTCATGTGTAACCACCGTCTCGACCACCACATGAAACCCCAACAAAGATTGTTTCGTGGCTAGGAAAACGAGGAACAAAGCAACGCGATAAACCAAGAAATCGTGTAGCCGGTCGTCAAGATTCAAGGAAGAGAAAAGACCATCAAGATGGGTTTTGAAAGGTGGCTGAGAAAATAGGTGATGATGAGGAATCTGGAAGAGGAAAGAAGAGCTTTGAGAATTTGGGTAGGCTTCAATCTCGATCGTGTTTCCTTCAAGGTTTCTGGATAACAATCTGTGGTTGAAATGGAAACGAAGCTCGAGAGAGGACATGGGTGGCTGCATGGGATTATGCAGCATGCTTGTAGAAACTAGTTTGACATCAATTTTTCTGGCAGCCATCTTGAGAGCAAACTGAATTCAACCCACAGAGAATGGAGAGCTCTAATGATGAATTTTCTTGCTTATTGCCACAGGGATATATATATATAGGTGAGGTTTAGTCTTTTCCAGGAAACATCAGAAGATTATATCTTGCTTTCCTAGTTTCAGGGGGATTTCCATTGCTGTCGTAATCCATCTGAGATTCGAAGTTACCCACGTATCTCGGAAAGGATTGAGCAGGCAAATTTTGTAGTAAATTGATTTTTAAAAACATTGATAAAGATAAAGACTCTGATTTTTACGCGTTTTAATCTAAAATTTAAATGAGAAAAAAAAAAAAAGAAAATATATTCTTGCTATTTCCTTCCTAATTAAAAATAGGTTTATTTAAATGGCAAATAATATAACTGTGTCCAAGATGGTTTATTTAAAGCTATACAGGTTGCAGTTTTATCCTAAACCTCATATGTAACATCTTAAAAGATAATCAAAACCCCAAAGATAGCCAATGATTTCATCCTAAACAAGAAAAAAAAAGTCTTGATCATTCAACACCCACAATCTCTTTTTCATTTAATTATAAAGAACCAAGATTTTGTTCATGTGATGAACCCCTTCTTTCTCAAAAATCTAGCAAGGAAAAGACAGCAAAAAAAATGCAGAAATCACTCCCTTTTTTGCTTCTTTTTCAAAATTTGATTATCATTTCTTCAACCCTTTTGTCTGTTTCGCTTGGAGCTTTTGAGTTTCACCACCTACCAAACGAACACCTTGAAGGTATCTTTCTTCAACATATTTTGGTAATCAGAAAGCTTTCTATTATAAACAATTGATCTTTGTATTCTGGTTTGGTTTATGAAAATGTGGTCTAAATTTTGCAGGGATGAAGAATAATGAGCAGTTTCAGATTATGATACGAGGGAAGGAAAGATGGGTTCTTGAGGAAAAGAATGCGAGTGCCAATAACAACTCAACTGTGATATTAGCTGCAGAAAATACATATAGGAGAGACCCTCTTCAAAATTTCGAATATTATACAGGCGGATGGGATTACAGAAATTCCCATTACTGGGCTGTGAGTTTCCTTTCTGCAATTCTTTTTATCTCTTATCTATATTTCCTTCTTTCTTTCTTTTCTTAAAAAAAAAATCTAGTTTTAATCTTTACTATGCAATTTAGGCTCCTACATTTATGGAAAATGAACTTATATCTGAAAAGTACTTTTAACCTGGAAAACATTATTTAAGAGAAAATTTTTCAGGTAATAGAGATGGGTATGATCAAGCTTGTTCAAATTAGAATCTGGATACCAAGTTGGTCTCAACCTTTTCTTTAAGTTATACTATTATGCTGATCTTAACTGTTCATTCCCTTCTCAATCCAAAATAATTTTGGTTCCTATATTGCAAGTAATAACTTGAATTGCCATTTTGATATTGACATAGATATGTTCTGAATGCAGTCTGTTTCTTTCTCTGCTGCTCCTTTATTCGTCACTGCTGTAGTCTGGTTTCTGCTATTAGGCCTTTTCCTTTGTTGTGCTTGCCTGTGCTGTTGCTGCTGCAGGAAAGGAAAGACCAGTGGCTATTCTCCTATTGCTTATGCACTTTCATTTATCTTCCTCTTACTTTCCACCACCACAGTGACGTAGGTCTTGACCTTCCTGTTTCTCTTTCTATGTTTATAGCTTCAATCTGAAGCTTTGTTAACTGTGTCATTGCCAGTTTCTAATTTGATTTAGCTTTTGATTCCAGCGCTGGATGTATTGTTCTATACACAAACCAGGAAAAGTTCAGCTATAGCATATCAGATATGCTGGAATTCATTCTGCAGAAAGCCGTAGACATATTTGAACATTTAATGAATATAATGAAAGCACTTTCTACAGTTTCCAAGGTTTCTGTTAATGTTTCTCTTCCTCCTGATCTTGTAAATGAAATTAATGGTGTGGATCAAATGATTAATGCTACGGCTAATGTTCCTCAACTCCAATCACTGGCAAATGCGAAAAAAATTGAAGGAATTTTAGACCCTGCGTGAGTAAATCACTTCAGTTTCTTTCAATATGTTTTACTTTTGTTTTCGAGAAATCAGTTGTGCACTCATCTAAGATATCACTTGTTCTTCCCTGAAGGAGGCTGGCCCTTAACATAGTTGCTGCTGTGATGCTTTTCTTGGCATTTCTTGGTTTCTGTAAGCCTGTTGATTTACTTGTTCCTTGAAACGTATGTACGGAAGTTTTTCATTTCCAATTATCTAAGATTAATGACATTGTCGTAATGATTTGTTCCAGTATTTTCAATTCTTGGCCTGCAATGCTGCATTTATGTGTAAGTATCTGTATTGTGCCTCATGGATTATTTTTTATTTCTTATATAACTTTCTTCTTTGGTATCTTTTGTAAATTCTTTTGCAGATTGGTTATCCTGGGATGGATTCTTGTCACATTGGCATTCATTTTATGTGGGATATTTCTCGTTTTTCACAAGTAAGCTACATTAAATTGCATGAATTTAGATTTTCTAATACACTGCCGTGTCTGTGATCTGTGACTAAACAAAGTTTTTCAAACTTCTAGTGTGGTGGCAGACACCTGTGTAGCAGTGGATGACTGGCTCCAGAACCCCACAGCTAATGCATCCCTGAGTCTTCAGTTTCTGCCATGTATGGACAATAAAACTGCACAAGCAACCTTGAAAGCCACAAAACAGACATCCTTTTATCTGATAGACATTGTTAACAAGTACATTATTGAGGTTGCCAACAGGGACTTACCACCTACAGCTGGAAGTCTTTATGTCAATCAAAAAGGTCCACCAGTGCCTCTCCTTTGCAATCCTTACAGTTCTGATTTAACAGAAAGGGATTGTTCTGATGCAGAAGTGAATTTTGGCAATGTGGCTCAGGTAAGTAAACTTAGTCCGCCTCTAAATTTTGTTCTGCTTCAAGTTCTTGATAATTAAATGGTCTTTTTTGTCCCACAGGAATGGAAAAAACATTTATGTGAAGTTTCCCCAGAAGGTATTTGTGCTACTGAAGGCCGCTTGACCCCTGATACATATGAGAAGATGACAACTTCTGTGAATGTTAGCTACACATTATATAGCTCAGGAACATTCCTTGTTGAGCTTGGAGACTGCAGTTTTGTTCTGAAAACTTTCAGTGAGATCAATGAGAATTACTGCCCTGGCCTTAGGCATCATAGTTTCTGGACCTATGTTGGGTTGGTAATGGTTGCAGCTTCTGTTATGTGTTCTTCCATCTTATGGATGGTTTATGCCAGAGAGAGGAGAATCAGGAAATATACCAAGAAGTCCATAGCCAGAACTGCACAAAATCATGGAGGGAAGGTCTGATATTGAGTATCTAGTTCATATCTTTCTCTAGAGGTAAGGTCTAATGTTACCAAGTTCAAGTGTTCAATTTATCACTAATTCTCTTGCACCAGTTTTAAATAAAGAGTTCAATTCAATTGATTTCTTTTCGTCGATTCTCAAAGCATTCTATTCTTTTTAAAAAAAATCATTCAAAAATATAAATCATACATGATTGTGAAACTTTAAAAAGCCTGTTGGATCTTGATTTGAAGCATTAAGGGCTGAAACTGCATGTTTACATTTGCACTCAAGAAAACTGTTTGATGAAATGCGTGAAAGAAAAAAAAATTGTTTTCCATGGGAGTGTGATTATTGGTGATTATGTGCAGAACCCAGAAGTTCAAGTCGGATTACAAATGTTTCAAACAGATGGTATCAGGATCACTACCCCGAAATGAACTAGAGGGAGTCATCAAGATTAATGTTTAAGCACAGGAAAATTTGAGAGATAGTTGGCGAATTGTAGAGATTAGATTGTGATTTGTAGTCAAGAACACTATAGATTTATGCTAATGGTGCGTTTGAACATTTCAAAGAAAGATATGTAATCGGAGGTACAATCTCTCGTGGAAGTCTATGGTGTGTGGAGGGATTGGTCTTGGCTTGGTCATGGACTGCTGAAGCCATAAAGTTTTTCTGTAGTTTATTATATTTTATAAATGATAACTAAAACAAAACTAATTAATATAATAACAATAAATAATAATAGTAATAGTAATTGAAGAAATTCAATTAAGAAGATGTTAAAAGAACTTAATTACCCAATTTTCACGTCCCCACAAAAATATTGATTTATAGCATCATTATCAACAAGAAAATGGTAGGTGAATACTAACAAAAAAGAACTCAAACGATGCAAAACCAAGAACCGGCACATATGTATATATTCTCAGACGGACAAGAGATAATATCCCTACAAGTGTGAAGACAAGAGTAAGTATTCAAGAACTTCTCAATCCGTCTGTTCGATATCGATATCATCTATAAATAAAGTTCAGAGGTGTTCATTATTACATGCAGGGACAAATCTAACATAAGAAAATACAATGTTTTGTATCAAATCAGTGACAATCCTTCTCCTACCAACTTTCCTCCTCATTTCTTCAACCTTATTTTCAGGTGTCGCTTCTCAAATCCACCTGCAACCAGCAACACTCCACGTTCAAGGTTTTGATTCTAACTCCAGACTTCTGACCACTCTATCATTGACGACCTAGAAGTATTATTCCTTTATAGTTTGTTTTGATGAGAACTTTGTTAGTTTCAGCATTCAATGCCAACTCCGCTTCTTTACTTCCCCTAATCACATGGTTTTGTTTATAGGGATTATCGAGGAGGGTGAGTTCAATCTGATTTCATGGGAAACGAGGAGGTCTGTTCTTGCTGAAAACAAGTCTATGATATTAGCTGCAAAGCGAACGCATAGGAAAGATCCTTTTGACAATTTCAAGTACTACAAAGGTGGATGGGATATCAGTGAAGTGCATTACTTTTATGTGAGTTTCTCTGGAACCACTTTCCATTGCCTGATCAGATCTTTTAATTGGTGTGGATAGCAAGCAGTTGAAAACTGTAGAGTTCTCTTTTCAAATAATTCATGTCTATTAATTTTTCTTCCATCTGGGTTTTTCTTGGTCTCAGTTTCTTGTGGTTTGATGATACTATGTGATTCTGTTGCGCTTAGTAACCCATTTTTTCTATGCAGTCCGTTGCTTACACTGCTGCTCCCCTGTTTTTAATTACTGTAATATGGTTTCTGGGATTCGCTGTGACATTATTGGTCATCTGTATTCGTCACTGCTGCTGCCAACTGAAGCATTATGGCTATTCTCGAACTGCCTATGCACTTTCTCTCTTCTTTCTCATATTCTTCACTCTTGCAGCAATGTAGGTTCATTTCATCTGTTTCTTTACGAGATTCGTATGCACATGTGCATGTCTCAGATGGGCTGTTTCTAAACTCTTCTTTTTCAATGGTTTCAGTATTGGATGCATTGTCCTTTACACTGGACAGGAAAAGTTTCACGGCAGTTCAATAAGTACACTAAAATATGTAGTGAATCAATCACATAATACTGTTGAGAATCTCACTATTGTATCAGATCATCTATCTGCTGCGAAGGGAGTTGGAGTAGATCAAATTTATCTGCCTACTAGCATCCAGAACGGCATCGACAAAGTTGACAGCATGATAAATGCTTCAGCTGCTACTCTTCAGAAAGAGACTGATAAAAATTCAGACAAAATACAGAAAGTTCTGGATACTGTGTGAGTAAAAACTTGTTATAATTTACTATGTCAATATCCCTTATTGGTAAGATGATAATTCAATTTGTTGATCTTCATCCTTCAGACGGGTGATTCTGATCACAGTTGCTGCTGTATTGCTCCTCCTGGCTTTTCTTGGTTTCCGTA
Source organism: Cnidoscolus chayamansa (assembly GCA_948266635.1). NCBI lineage: Eukaryota > Viridiplantae > Streptophyta > Magnoliopsida > Malpighiales > Euphorbiaceae > Cnidoscolus > Cnidoscolus chayamansa. The sequence goes on along the minus strand of CAOGCB010193019.1, from coordinate 2,750 downwards.
AGTCTACTTATCACCACAACTAAATGCAAATTTTTCTAAATTTCTAGTTATAAATGATTTTTCCTTCAAGCTCACACTAATTTATACTCACTGGTTGCAGTGCTATCAGTTCTTGGCATGCAATCTTGTGTCTACGTGTAAGTACATTGGCTGATATCATTGATTGATTTCCATATTTAATTAAGTGATGAATGCTGATTTTTTATGACTAATAACTTGCAGACTGGCTTTTGCTGGATGGATACTTGCAACAATTGCATTGGTTTTGTGCTGCTTATTTCTGATTCTCCACAAGTAACAAATATTGCTGATTTTGTTTTCTTATTTCTTTTTGGAAATACTCAACATCATTAAGTCAAAATTTCTCCTATTTCCATTGCAGTGTGGTTGGAGATACATGCATTGCCATGGACGAATGGGTTCATAACCCCACAGCACATACGTCCTTGGATGATATTCTCCCTTGTGTAGACAAAGCAACTGCCCAAAAAATATTGTCAGAAAGCAAACAAGTCACCTTCCAGCTGGTTAAAGTTGTCAACACATTCATAACCAGCGTCTCCAATGCCGACCCACCAAAAAACCTGTCTTCCGACATACCACCAGAGACTAAACGTTTGTATTATAATCAATCCGGTCCTGCTGTGCCTGTCCTCTGTAATCCATTCAATTCTGATATGACAGATCGAAATTGTGTTGCTGGTGAAGTGTACTTCACCGATGCATTTCAGGTAAGATGAAATCTATTCCCTTTCAGATCAAGTGTTGTGTTTTAGCAGCAAACTCACAAGTATAGCTTCTGTTGAAAGAGTTTTTTCATCTATAATGCAGGAATGGAGCAAGTATATCTGCCAACTCTCAGAAACTGGTATTTGCACTACGACAGGCCGTTTGACACCTGAATTTTACAAGCAGATGACATATGCTACAGATGTGAGCTATGCACTGCATATCTATGGGCAGTTCCTTGTTGAGCTAGTAGATTGCAGCTTTGTTCGCCAAACCTTCAGTGGCATTGTTGAGCAATATTGTTCAGGCTTGAATCGTTATAGTAATTGGATCTTTATTGGGTTTCTAATGGTTTCAGTAGCAGTAATGGTTTCTGTGATATTGTGGGTGTTGTATGCAAGAGAGAGGCGTCACCGAGTATATACCAAGAAGTTTATAAATCTATCTGCACAGGACTCCATAGCTGAAGAAAGTGGTGTGCAGTGAGTTTCTTGCGTTTGATTCTCCAGATTATTAGGTGCAGGAAGTGTTGTAATTTATTTTATAATTTTAAAAAATTTAATTTAAAAATAAAAAATTTATTTAATTTATAATTCTAATAATTTTAATTTAAAATTAATAATTTTAAAATTAAATAATTTTAATTAAATAATTATATTAATAAATTAACTCACAAACTTATAAATAAATAAAATTTTAAATTTTAATAAATTAAATATTTATAAATTTAAATTTTATTTATTTATTAAATAAATTTAAAAATTAAAATCTAAATGAATATAGCTCGACTAACTTTTATTGGACTCAATATGATTCATTTACATTCCTAAAATTAAAACAGCAGGTTTCTGGAATTCTGTGTGCCCATACAATAATAAAATGGCAAAACACAGCCCTGGAAAGCAAAGCAGCACCTGGTTTTTGTACACTGAAGGAGCAAGGCAGCGAGACCCATTCTGTCGGGCGGGGTGTGGGGTTCTAAGATAAGGTAAGTGTTCGTTTCCTCGGAATTGGTGAAGTGTCAGTGCTGTCATCTTGTCAAGCCCAATTCACATGACATGTGTCCATTTCTCTTACCATATGGGCTAGTGAAGGAGATTTAATCATACACTTGCCAAGTCTATGTACTTGGCAACGTGACAAAAGATGAAGACTCTATATCAACCAACCATGAAAAGCAAAATGAACTTCAAAGGTGATTAATGAAATTACCTAAAAACCTGTAGGACATGAAGAAAAGAAAAGGGTAAATCTGCAAACAAAAGAAACTCAAACCCTTCACAACCACACACTCAATTTTCAGCTTCCAGCAGCTTTATATTTATATATATATTTGAGCTCAAGAAGTTACCAAGAAAATTAGTTCCTTAAAAATAATAAAAACTAAAGAAACAGAGACGGACACATGCTGATTTCAATGGCCACAAAGAATAGCTCATTTTCTTCAACGACACGAACATGCCTCTGCTCACCCACCACCCATCCAGGCTCTTTCAAGTGCAGCCTGCACAGAAATTCAAGAGCAATTTATACAAAATCTACTACTCACATGAACCGGATGGAGTCGTCGTCGTCGTCATCATCACCACCAAGAACAGAAACAACAACAGCAAGATCAGCATCGTCAAAATCAAAGAAAATGGTGATGATGGCCTCAAAGGCCAACCTTATAAAGGCGTTTCTCATGCAAATAATCAAGCCATCAAGCCATGATCTTCAAAGAAGAAGGAATTTCAAGCCTAAGCCTACCAGGTTCTGTTCTCTGAATGGCAATGGCCACCATGGGGTGACTGTTTCTTGACCTCTCTCCATCATGTCTGTCTCTAAATATTCTTTTTTTTTTTTTTTGGCTTCTGCAACTCGAATTCTTGATGTTCTGGTGTATATAAAATATGTTATCCATGCAAGGTTTGCAGGAGATGAAGGATTCGAGTTTTCTACAATTTGTTTTCTGGATGAACATGACTGGAATTTTTTTTTATTTTTTTAAAAAATGTTCTTTAATATATCAGTTCATTTGC
>CAOGCB010192906.1:0-45189 GCA_948266635.1 Cnidoscolus chayamansa | reverse complement strand
AAAAAAAAAAGCTTGCGCATGCATCATCAAACATAGGTTCCCAGTTCCAGTGTACATTAGTACATATATAAAAGTAATAATCTAAAAAATCAAAAAGCATCAAATAAAGCCATCCTTTCTCTCTGTTTCTATCTCCCAATTTCGAAGACATTATGTTGGTTAAAGCACAGCCAACATTAATCATGGCTGCAGCTCAACTTAATAATATTAAAACCCTTTTCACTACTGTACCATTTCAAATTGAATCTCACTTAAAATTTAACCATTATCAACCTTACATATAGATTAGAGCTACACAGAGTAGCAACAATGCCATATTCCTGCGTTTTATCTTTGTGACCTTAATTTTCAACTCCTATATTAGCCTATCTACTACGTGTGTGGATATAAACCCATCATGGGAACCCCATTCGTGTGCTTTTGCCTTGTTTCTTGTCAACAAAGGATGCTTATTTTCATTATAATATTGCAAGTATCTAGACTATTTTGGCATCATACATTAAAGGGTTCAAAAAAAAAAAGGTGTTTCTTTAACTCACTACTCCATCAACCATTAATTCACTTCTCAACTGCATTATTCTTTCTTTAATGCGGTTCTTTTTTCTTTTTTTATTACAATAATTAAGATTAAAAATTACAAAAATCAATGACCCTTCAACGAGTTTATGGATTAATTTCGAGTGAAGATGGGTTTATTACTGCACAGCTCAACCTCTTTTATCCATCCCATGTATATGAATTTAGCACATTGGCATTAAGGTTGTTAACTATTATCTATCTGTCTAGTCAAACCCAAAGCTTCACCCACCTTAAACGAAATGGGTTTGAATCTCAAGTCAAAAGGGCATAAAATGTCAAATTAGCAGTCGCAGTTATGCACACAATTGAACCAAACCCTAAGTGGGTATGGCAGGAGTCAGCTCAATATGCATTAATCCTTGCTGTTTGAATTATCAAACGTGTAGTAATCATAATATGTTTGCAAATTTCTTACTTATCTCATTTGCAATGTCAGCACCCTGTAAAATTAACTTCTCAACGACACCTAATTTCCTTTGACATTAAATTTATATTTCTTGGATTCCGCGATTTCAACCATTAATCCATGGATTCCTCATTCCTTTCTTTTGTGGCTCACCAACTGTTTGTTAGAAAGTTTGCATTGGAACTATACACTCGTTGTGGACCTCTTATGGGTCCAATTTTGAAGCATTCCTTGACCCATCTATTTGATTTCTATAAGCCACAAGGCTAGGCCCATTCATTTCCCCAACCTCATGGAAAGAGCCCAATAGATTACTAATTTATGTATTGGGTTTTGGAATGTGGATTTTTTTTTACATTAAATCTCCTGGCTGTGCAGAGGGGATTGTCTTACCGGGTCACAGAATCGAGTCGGGCAGCAATATAGGGTTTGATTATTTACGCATGTGGTCTTGTAATTTGGATGGTGGAGTTCTGGTAATCTTGGACCTATACATTGTGTATTGAGACATTAAATTCAAATCATAATAAATCGAAACTGCATATTCTAAAATTATTAGCCAGCTCAATTAATCTTCATTGAATAAAAAAAGGCGAAATATCGAATTCAAATTAAAGACAAAATCAACCAAAAGAAAAACCTTTATAACACAGCACAAAGTCCTTAGAAACACACACACACGCACACACGCACAAAGTCTGGCATTACCTACCCGGTAAAGCCTTAGAGCTCGAATAGAACAGGGATAGTGCAAAAACGGGATGGACTGTCGTTTTTGTTTACAAGTTAGAACGAAACGGCATTAGAACTGCAGTACTGCACAATTGAATCACGTACGCATCACGGTCTCCTTTTTGATCTATAGCTTTTTCGACTGCGACTCTGCCTCCTCTTCCATCTCTTCTCCATTTCGCCAAGGAAACCCGATAAATTTCACCTTCTCTATCTCTCCTCTTCATTTCCTAGCACTAATTTCTCCATTCTCTCGTCCAACTCCCAGGATCCTCTGCTCTAATTTGTTTCTTTCTTAGGCGATCCATTCAGTTACTCCGATTAAAGCGTTATTTGTGAATACAAGCGCTGCGCATAGCATCCACGATCTCCGATCGATTCTTAAAGCTCAAATTACGCGGTTTCGCTGATTTTTGTTTTTCTAAGGAATTAGGGCGTAAGTTAGTTGACTCTACTCTGGGAGGATGTTTTTCACCGGTGATCCAACTACTCGGAAGCGAGTTGATTTGGGAGGCCGGAGCTCCAAGGAGAGAGACAGACAGAAACTTATAGAGCAAACTAGATTGGAGCGAAACCGTCGATTGTGGTTGCGCCAACAGAATGCAGCTGCCATCAAAATTCAGGTTAGGTTTCGCTTGGTTAATAATTTTTTTTGGCTTTTATTTTGTGAACTTGACTGTTGTTGTAATTCGTGTCTACTTGCTATTGTAATTGATAGAAGCTTTTGTCTGTCTTGGTGAAAATAAGTTTTTATGCTTTGGAGTCGGAAACTTGATGTTTAGTTTGTACATTGTCACGTTTTAAGAATAAAACTGCGTTTTACATATGGATGCTATGTATTTTTTTCTTTTTATAAATGGGTATGGGATTGGAAGGATTCGTAGAGGTTGGGATTTTTGCCGATTATTTAAGTTCTGGTTGTGAGTTATGCTAGTCAATAAAATTTTGTTTCACCTAAGTTTCTATGTCGAATAATTGTTGGGAATGGAAGAGTGTTGGCTACAGAAATCACATTGCTATGCTCGAGTTAATTTTCATAAACGTGTTTAGAAGTCTGAAACGCTGTTTTTTGGTGGCAATCTAAGCGATTCATTGGTCCAATTTGTGCCGAATTTTTTGATGCAAAGCAATTTATTTTAATTAATTTTGGATGGAAAGTTGTGTGATGTGATGACAACTACCACATGTTATTACACAAAAAAGAACGATAGTGCCAGATGTCATTGAAATCATTTTAAGTAAGAGGACTTAATGCTGATTGGTCAAGGTAGACTTCTATATGTCTTAGGGCTCATAACTGTCTCTTATTTAGAAAGGACATGATGCTTTTCAATCTGGTGAAAGATAATAAGAAATTATCAATTTCAGTCAGTCCTTTGATTCGTACCACTTCAAGTGGAGAAAATTCTTTTCTTAAAAATTTGATTAAGTTCTTATTATTGTACCATAAGTAATAAGAAGTTCTAATTGGGAGGCAGAAAATCCATGGCAACTCTATTCATATTTTTTATAACAATCATAAGTTAGACATAACCTACATGTCATTTACAGCTATCAAATCTAAAATACATGCAGCTTGAATTAGTTAATTGAAACTTGCATAGTAGCAGACGTTTAGAACTTGATCATGCATTTATTGCTAATGACTACAGAAATGCTTTAGAGGGAGAAAAGTAGTGGACGCTGAGCATAATAAAGTGCGAGATCAGTTCCATGGAACCTATGGGAAGTCTTGCCTAAATATAAACTGGTAGGGCTGTTGTATCTCTGTCCTAATTTTAGTAAATCACATTTAACCGCTTTCAATCTCTAATGATAATTACATATCTGATGTTCTAAGTGGATTTTTCCTCTAGGCATTCTTTCGGTCCAGATTCAGATTTTCTGCGCAATCTATTCTTTTTCTTCAATGCACAAAACTATGGTGATTTTACTGTTCTTGTGGAGACCTGCCGATTGCTTTTGCAACTTGTTCGAGATAATGGTATCTATGCTTTCATCAAATTACTTCTTTATGAATCCTTAAAACTTGTTTGTCACTGCTTCTTTTTCCCCAGACTACAGTCTTCTGTGCAAAAAACTGTGTTAGGAATGGTGTTCTCTACATTTGCTTCTATATTACTATAGTTTGATGTACTTTGCTGCTGGGAATATTTTTTGGTTTGTATGAGCAATCTTTCATTGTGTGACAGGGAATATCATTTCTCTGTTTGGTGGTGGGGATTATCTGGCCAATCATGCTTTGGTGGACTACAGGGTGAAAAAACTTGCATTCTGTTGCATTCAGGCTGTAAATTATAATAGGTTAGTTCCATTAATACTTGGTTCAGATGTCTCTCAAAATTTTTAAGTAGTCAACTATACTGAAGTTGGTTGTCAGTTGCTTCCTGGAGTTTTAGCTCCTGTTTAATGTAACTTAATGAAGTTGCTATTTTGGTAATAGGTTTGACTGTGTTTTTGTGTCAATGTTAAATGGTTGTGTGTCATTTTCTCTTTATTTTTTTAAAATCTCATATTGACTATGGATCTTATGTGATTATGTTTTCTCTACTTGTTTTCATGGCATACTAATGTGTTTGGGATTTCTCGAAGAAAGAAAATTGAATAATTTCATTCTTGACGGTTAATTTGGTAACATAATTCTGCATGATCAGCTCTTAGGCAATTTTTTTCTGTTTTACTCCTTATTTCCTAGAATTTAGCTTTTGCTTATTTTCAGATTCTTTCAAATTTTATTATTTTTTTCATGTGTATCAGTGTATGGTTCTAGAATATCTAAGACTGCAATATGCTCAATTAGCACAAACCTTTTTGAATGATGTTGTGATTTCTTCTTCTTCTTCTTCTCCTCTCCTCAATGCTATGTTTATGGTTAAGTAGTCATGTGACATAAGTATTGCTCATGCAACATTTCATTTTGGAACAGAGAACAATTAAAGGATCAACTGTTGATGACACCATGGGAATCTAGTGAACCGGCAGTTGTCTTGCTGGAAGTTGTAGTTCTGTTGATAGATCAAAAGCTTCCATGGGCATGTAAGGTTGTCAGATATCTATTGCAAAGAAATGCCTTCACTCTATTTAGAGAAATGGTTCTTGTGGGGAAGGTATCTAATTAACCACCTGCAAACTTTCTTCTGCTTCATTATTTGATTTTGATAAATTCAGTGGGGAAGTATTTTGACCCTTGGGAAACTTGGTTCGACCCTGACTTCCTGCTTTACAACATAGGCATTTGACTGTTGGGCTACAAGCTCAATGGTAAAGTATGCATATTATTTGCTTTAGTAAAACACCGGATGTAGACCATGCTGTATACCATCTAATTCTTCATTTTCTTTTGTTACATATTATCCTTCCCCTAATGATTTGCAGGAAAATAGAAGGCCTAACAGTTGTGTTGGAAAAGTACCTTCACTGGAGCGCATGCTTTCTTTGATAATTTCTCACATTGGTCAGAAGCCATGTATTTGCCCACACATTGATCCACAATATAGTTTCTCCTCTCAGATGCTGACAATTCCTTTCTTGTGGAGGCTGTTTCCAAGCTTGAAAGAGGTTTTTTTTCTCTAATATTCTAGCAGGATTAGCGGCCCTTATTCATTAAATTCTGGTGGCATGCTTCTTGTAAAAGAAACTTTTTTTTTATTATTTCAACTGTTTTGGTTAATCTTTGTCCCTTAGAACTTGTATATTTTGCCAATGCATTTTTGAGTGCACATTTCTTAATTTTCTCTTTGCTGGTAATTGTTAATTCTAGAATCATTACATTATAATTGGAGTTACTTTTCTGACCCAGGTTTTTGCAACTCGGGAGCTAAGCCAGCATTACATTCATCAGATGGCACTCTGTGTGCAGGGTCACACTAATGTACTGCCCAATGATGCTTCAGCAGAATATCCCGGTTATGCCTGTGTCCTTGGAAACATGCTAGAGACTGCTGGAGTTTCTTTATCACAGCCTGATTGTTCATTTGAGATGGTGAGGAGTCCTTGGAACATTGAAAATCTGAGTGCTGTGCATGCACATACACATTCACACATGGGAAGTGCGAACTAATAGTGGAACTTTTCCTTTTGCTAAATGACAACTATTCTTTCTCATCACTTGTTAGCGATTCCTTTTTTAGGGTACTTGATGTTGGTTGCTGTTTTGTTCCTTATTCAAGTTACTTAGTGTTTTAAGAGAACTTGTCAGATTTTGAAGCTAATTTTGGTTCTTTTATCTACTTTGCTTAATTAGGCCATAGACCTTGCAGCGGTTATAACATTTTTATTGGAGACACTTCCCCCTATAGAATCTTCAAGTCGGGAAACTAAAGAAAGTATGCATTCTTAAATGCAAAATTCTCAGTTCATTAATTTTTATTTGGTTGCTCTGTTAATTATGGAATCCATTTACCTCTTATAAATATGTTTTCAGCTGCTTGATTGAAAATGTATAAATATATGTAACCGCTGTTCTTCAGGTTCCACACTGGTTGAGGATGATGCCTCTCTGCCTGATGAGATGGAAATAGTTTTGAACAGTGATTTGGAACAACAAATAACCAATGCTATAAATTCACGCTTCCTTTTACAACTGGTAAGTCTTCCGGTTTGAAAATTTTCTAATGTTTTTCTTCCTTACAAGTAAAGCAGTATTCACCTTTTGATATCTAAGACGCTGAGCATTAATTAGATATTTTGTGTTGGGACAGACAAATGTTCTATTTGGAGGAATTTCACTCAGTGGTTCTCATTATGGACTAGATGAAAAAGAGGTTACAGCTGTTGGTGCTGCATGTGCTTTTCTGCATGTCACTTTCAATACTTTACCGCTTGAAAGAATCATGACTATACTAGCTTATAGAACTGATCTAGTTCGAGTTCTTTGGAATTTTATGAAGCATTGTCATGAAAAGCAAAAGTGGTCATCCTTGCCTGAGCAATTATCACATCTTCCAGCTGACGTGCCTGGCTGGTTACTGCCTCTGGCTGTTTTTTGTCCTGTGTACAAGTAAGTGTGCTTTTGTAGCTTTGCTGTCTCAGTTTCTACTGATATCAGTATTCAAATTTTTGTTCATTATTTGGTTTGTTTTACGTATTCTTTTCAACGCTAGACTGCCATATTGCTTTCTGCTTTCTGGACCAAGTAGGGCCAGCAGTTTTGCACCTCAACTGGGCATGGCTTGTCCAATAAAAAAATATTTTATTAGTCAAGCTTGCCTTTTTGTATGTAAAATTATAAATCAGACCCAGGACAAGCCTGGCTTTTTCTTGGTCTAGCCAGGTTCACAGGCCTATAGAATTGTCTAATCCTCCTTATTCTAATATATTTACATTTCATGGAAATATATAAATTTTAATTCCTGTTCTTCTTCAGGCACATGCTTATGATTGTTGATAATGAGGAGTTCTATGAACAGGAGAAGCCACTATCATTGAAAGATATTCGATGCCTAGTTATTATTCTGAGACAGGTAATTTTTTGTTCACGAATAGTTTTTCAACACCGTAGAAGAGGGAGATGTGAAACCATACACCATTATTTTATTAGTTTGTGACTTTGTAACCCATATTTAAGTTTAGTTAATATACTTTAATCCTTCGCATTTTGTATTCTCTGCAGGCCCTATGGCAACTCCTCTGGGTGAATCCTATGGCACACAACAATGCAGTGAAACATACAGCTAACACTCCTGCTAATAAGCGGAACCCAGTTGAATCTATTAAACACAGAGTTAGCGATGTTGCTTCTGAACTCCTCTCTCAGGTATTTTTTGAATTTCTAATTTCTAGAGGTTGATCTTGTTAGTTGTTTTATGCAGTTATTGGTTTTTGTTTCATACTCTAATCAAGGTAGATTCCATGACAATTTTTCACTGAGACGGAATAACTGGTTGAATAAACTATAACGTTGTATTGTCTACTATCTTAAATAAAATGTCGCAGTTGCAAGATTGGAACAACAGACGACAATTTACTCCACCCAGTGACTTCCATGCTGATGGTGTTGATGATTTCTTCATTTCTCAGGCAAACATCTTCGATGCACTTATGGATACTTCGAAACCAAAATGTGTTCTTTTCTTTAATCTGTTTTTTTCCCCAGGCTGTAATAGATGGAACCAAAGCAAATGACATAATGAAACGAGCTCCATTTTTGGTACCTTTTACTAGCAGGGTTAAGATATTCAATGTAAGTGATAAGTTGCAACTTGTTTTGGAATAACTGAAATTTTGAGAAACAGATTTAGAGTGCGCATTGTTGCCTTCACCCATCTCGTCCTCCCCCCATCCATTCATTGATCTATTTATCTATGTTTTCCATCAGTCACAGTTTCAAATGTCCAAATGTCTGATATTTGTGTCAGTTCCTAACATATGAGTTTTTCTCCTAGTCACAATTATTGGCGGCCAGGCAAGGACATGGGGCGCATGTTGTTTTTACTAGAAACAGATTCAGAATTCGACGGGATCGTATTCTGGAAGATGCTTATAATCAGATGAGTGCATTGTCTGAAGAAGATCTTCGAGGATTGGTATTTTCCTTGGTTTATGTAATTATTTATCAAAATCTTCCTTTCACATATGGAAAAAAAAGCTTTCTAGAATGTTAATGATTTGTCTGCTCACACACAGATCCGTGTAACATTTGTCAATGAGTTTGGAGTTGAGGAGGCTGGTATTGATGGCGGTGGAATTTTTAAAGATTTCATGGAGAACATTACTCGAGCAGCATTTGATGTGCAGTATGGGTTATTTAAGGTTTGAAATGCTTGAGTTGTGATATTATTACATGCTAATCTCTCTCTCTCCCCTCATACATACACACCTGTTCTTTGATACACATGCACTTGTATAAAATTGGAAAATCACATTTCTATGGATGTGTTTTGACTAGAATTGCAGATAAATCACTGCTTTCTTGTGACTTTTGGCTTCTTTTTGATATAATTTAAGTAGGTTTTGTTTGCTTCATCATTTCTCTACATTGGTTAATAGTTAATACTCTCTCTCTCTCTCTCACGCAGCCCCCAGCCTTTACGTGCAGTATAATGGCTTGGTGGTCCTTCCCTTGATAGTTAGACTCAGACATTTGTTTCAAATTGATTGCTTTAGCCCCTTGGCCCTATGGTTTTGCACTTAAGAGTGTTGCCTCACAAGATTCAGACCTAAGTCCTCATTATCAAGCCTAGATCTCCTTAGTATATGCTAGCAGGATCATTGACATCAACATTTTTTTTGAACTCCTCATCCCCTCCCCAGTGCTTTGTTTTTGTGCTGACATTTTTTAAAAAATATTTTAATTTTTTTTTATTTGAGGTCCTTATTTTCTGTTTTTAATTCTGTACTCATTATCTATCAACTTTCTGTTTTCATACATCCAGGAAACTGCAGATCACCTACTATACCCTAATCCTGGTTCAGGAATGATACATGAACAGCATCTTCAGTTTTTCCATTTTCTTGGAACCCTTCTTGCGAAGGTCTGGATCTTCACTGCCTTCATATTTTTTCTTTTCCTTTGCCATTAATGTTGTTGTTTCATGAATATTAACAGATAGAAGATCATGTGCTTGAGGTCTCTCTGTTAGCTGCATATAAATTTTATAAAGCTGCACATCTGACATGAATTACTTGGCATATTAGCATGCCATATGGTTGTCCATTGTACGTCTATTAGTTTGAAATACCATGACAAACAGAAAGGTTGACTTTATTTATGTGTTTGTTTCTGCTTAATTTCTTGTTATACCCAACATGTAGTCAAATATCAGACAATTAGAATGAAGCATTTTTTGGCTTTAAAATGGGAGCTATCCATTTTCTTGCATGCATTGGTCAGCATGGCTGTACTTTTTTGTTTGCTAATATGCATATATGTATGCATATATTTGAAGTTGCACTCTGATTTTATTAGTTCACTTTAGAGCATCTTTGATAGGCTTGCTTGGACATAATCAACTGGTATAGATAAATAAGCTTTCACTGTAGTCATTCTTATGTGAGCACTCAATTGTTTTTGGCATTACCACCAGTTGGCAGAAAGTGTTGTACAGCTATCTTCATATTGATCCTAGTTTTGACTGCTGGTGCAATGGTTAGTTTCTCTTACAATGTGGGCATAATGTTTTTGAAACAGGGAAACAGCCCCTCTGAAACATTGAGTGAAGGCTGCTTTATCAGAACTTAAAAGTGGCAAAAACTTGTGTGCTTGGTGACCTTTCCAATTACTTTTCAAAATTGGGATGCCAAAATCCATCTGAATGGGTGTCATTTGTGTACCTTTTATGTGTTTCTCAAACTCTGCCTTCATAGTTGGTAGAATTGACTTTTAAATTTATGCATCAGATTGTAGACATTTTAACCGCTTAATTTCCCTGCACGCTATCTAATCTTAGCTTATAATTGTTCTAATTTTTCATATTTTTGCAGGCTATGTTTGAAGGTATTCTTGTTGATATACCATTTGCAACATTCTTCTTGAGCAAATTAAAACAAAAGTATAATTTCTTATTCTAGTTATCCTCTACATTCCATCAATTTGTTGGTATTTGTGCTTACGTTCCAATTCCCTACTTGTATATTTATGGATTTTATGTGTTCTCTTTCAGTTTTGAATTGATTGTACATTGGTTTATATCTGGTTAATCTCTTAGCATGTTTCTGTTGAGATCTTGGTCAAGAGTGATCCTGGTGAATGTGCCGTTGCAAGTTGAGTTTTAATCTCTGTGGTCGTTTCAGTGACTAATATACAATGGTTTTACATTAGTAATGCCTTTTAGTCTTGATTAATTGTCATCAATTTTCCTGTGAAGCTAGATATTTATTAAGAAATATTTCTATATGACTACTGTTTGCTGAATGCTGGTGATGATGGCATGGAATAAGGTCAAATCATCAATTAGTCAGCTTGCTCGCTGCAGATGTTTCTTTATGCCAGTAAATTTTGCAGTATCAATTTACATTTATTTGTTTTCTTGCTTGATCAGGTTCAACTACCTCAATGACCTTCCGTCCTTGGACCCGGAATTGTATCGCCATCTAATTTTCCTGAAGGTAAGTTCTGTTTAAACTAGATGCTTGTGCTGCCATATGGATTCTTTGAAATATTGGCCTCTCATTCTACACAGAGCCACACATGCAAATATTTTTCACTTCTCTATACTCTTGTTGGTGATATTTGCAGCACTATCAAGGGGACATTTCTGAGTTGGAACTCTACTTTGTCATTGTAAATAATGAATATGGAGAGCAAACAGAAGAAGAGCTGCTTCCTGGAGGACGAAACTTGCGTGTTACCAATGAAAATGTTATTACATTTATTCATCTTGTATCCAATCATCGTTTGAATTTTCAGGTAACTTCCCTTTAATTTTATTTTATCTTGTTCATTTCTGATTTTTCTTGGAGTCACTAATTGCATGATCATGTTATAATATTATTTAATATTTCAGATACGTCAACAAAGTTCTCATTTTTTGAGGGGCTTTCAGCAGCTTATACAGAGAGATTGGATTGATATGTTCAATGAACATGAACTTCAGGTATTCAACTACTTTATGAATAAAGTGTGATCTTTGCAGGAATTCAATTTGCTCATAAATGAACCTCACGTTTAACAGCAGCATTAAATTTTCACATTAACGAATTTATTAGTCCGTATTTCATAGTGTGGAAAATTGATGTGGTAATTACAATTTGCTTACAAATAAGCCCACTTCAGTTGTTAGTCATTTCTTATGAAGTTCCAAGTGGCTGACAGGTGCAACAAAGTGTTATGCCTAAGTTCTGCATGCGTTGTGCACAATTCTCCAACAATTCTTGATATGCACATGTTCATGTGTTCTCTGAAATCTGAGCTACCGCTATGTAGCATGGAGAAGCCAATTGTAGATCCATAATAATATTACATCTCTGCTGTAATTGCTAAATCTGATTAGACAAATGTACCAGTTATGTGCAATACATGTTGTCTGTTCACTTAATGTTTTTCAATTCAATTATTCTTCTGTTGCTGACGCATGGGCTAATGCCTTTTGATGGCCATAACTGTGTGGAGTGGTTCTTGTTTATTTACATTTTTTGTTAGAAGAAAAGGGGCTTGGGTGGGTTTGATGATGTTTACCCTATTTTTCTTACTGATTGGTTTTATTTGCAGCTCCTGATATCAGGTTCACTTGAAAGCTTGGATGTTGATGACCTTCGTCTTCATACCAATTATGCTGGAGGTTATCACAGTGTGAGTTTGTTTTCCCCCTTTTCATTTGTTTTGATTGCAAAACTCTAATGGGAATTGGGAAACAATGTGAGGTATTGTTATTTTTTTTGAACTGTTGCCTCAAATATGTTGGTTATTACCAGTTGTAGGAATTCATTACATTTTCTTCATTATCTTTTGTATTGCTGGAAATACAGAGAGGGAGAGACCACAAACTCATCCCATGTGCAATTTTGATCTCCTGATTTAATCTCTTCCTCTTTTCCTTATCCCAGTTTCTTCCCAGTGAAAAACACGAATATCTTTTTATCATTATGTAACTTCAGATCTCAATATATACTTTGGTGGATGATAAAAAACCAACTGTAATGTTGTGTTTTAGCTCTTCTGCTACTTATTTTATTGTTTCTTGATGTTGACAGGAGCATTATGTCATCGAGATGTTCTGGGAAGTTCTCAAAGGCTTTTCATTGGAAAATCAAAAGAAATTTTTGAAGTGAGTCTTTTATCTGTAGTTTTGGGTACACATATTGCGTCTCATTTTTCAGGTTTTAGTCAGTTTGAGAACAAACCACAAGATGATGCAACTAAAGAAGGACTTTTTTTAGGTTTGTGACTGGTTGCTCGCGAGGACCACTACTTGGATTTAAATTCCTTGAGCCTTTATTTTGCATACAGAGGTAAGACTTCTGTCAAGTTAAATTGAGAGGTAGAGATTAAGCCTTGGTTGATGAAGCTAATTTGGACAGTTCATTCAAGGCATTCTTATTCTATATTTCTTTAAATTTATAATCTGTTGACTTTTTAGGGCTGGTGGCAGTGCTTCAGAAGAAGCTCTTGACCGTCTGCCGACTTCAGCTACTTGCATGAATCTTCTGAAGCTTCCACCTTATAGAAGGTTTGTCCTTGTTCATTGGTCAAGTGATATTTTTATTATGTAATTTCTGCCATTATGGTAAAGGCAACTGGTGAAGATCAAACAATAAGGACTAGCGCGATGATAAAAACATCGGGAACTTGAGCCATTCTAGTATGTCTTGGACTTTTGGTTTTACCCTATAGCTGAAATTGACTGTACCGACAAAGCATTCATATACCATTGGATTGAAGATCCATTTAAACATTTTATTCACATTACCCTTTTTAGGCTTTTCTTGCATAAATTTAGGTTTTTGAAGGAGTCGGTTTATCATTTACTGACATTAGTTTATCTTTATAACATGTTTATGATTACAGCAAACAGCAAATGGAAACAAAATTGCTCTATGCTATAAATGCAGAAGCTGGTTTTGATTTGAGCTGATAGATCGTTTTTGTTTGGATACTACCAAGTGGATTGACCTTGTAATGGTCAGCTTCCATTGTGAGTGCTGAGGCTTCAGGACCACCAGTAGGGGCAGGAGAGACAAGATTTTTGATAGCCCAGAATGAAGATAAATCAGGACCAACGAGTCCGCGTAGAACTATAAATGAAGGGCACAATAGAATAGCATTAAGGGATATGTAATGGTCAATTTCTGAATGGGTTTGAAATGTACATACGTGGAAACATCAGCAGTAGATATGGTGTTTGTAAAGTTGGTTCATGGTGCAGCTGTCACTGGATCAAATCCTAGAGAGAAATCAATCGGAGAACTATATCTTTGTCTAAAGAATAATATATGTAAATTAGAAAAGGTAGCCTCTTGTGATTTAGGTCCTTCCAAAAGCTTGTGCGTGTACAGGATGCTTTTTTCTTGGTTTCGTTTCGGTCCTTTTGACAGTTCAACTTGTGTCATCATCTATTTATTTCTGGGATAGACAAGGACGGAGTACATGTTTGGATTATCTTATGTGGATCCTGTAATTAATTGACGGAACGAATAGGAGGTGGCTTTTGTTATGCTATGTTATGATTCGTTAGTTAAAGTCATTTTTGACATCCACGGATATTGTACTGTGTTCTCGTATAATTATATCTCAAAAATAATTTTAATATTATCAGATTGAATTTATGAAATATTTTTTTTGGTTAGTTGGATAAATTAATCGTCTCACTAGCGTAGTGTATTAAAATCACGCTTGCGCAACTGCATATGAATTATACTTTTAATTAATATTTTGACAATGTATTAAAAAAGAGGTCGAAATGGAGATCTCATTCTTTGCTATTAAAAGAATTAATAAATATCATAAAGTTGGATTAGCTTAAGATGATGGACAAAACGACGTCGCAAAGCATGTCGGAACTGGAAATTAACCAAGCGCGCAACCCGGAGGTTTTTTGAGTAAAACCTTCTCCATCTATTGAAATCCAAAAACAGCCCCTTTTGCTGCCGCACCTGCCAGAGTTCCATTCACAAGAACATTGAGAGAGAGAGAGAGAGAGAGCGATCGGTGAATAGGGAGCAAATATGGTAAAGGTACGGATGAACACGGCCGATGTGGCCGCAGAAGTCAAATGCTTACGGAGGTTAATCGGCATGCGCTGTTCCAATGTCTATGATCTTTCTCCAAAGGTTCTCTCTCTGTCCAGCTATTTTCATAACGTGGAATTTAGTCGATCACTAGTTGTTCGACGAATTGTCTCGTTTAATGACCTGTTGCTGAGTGTGTGTTTTTTTTCATTGCTTTTAATTGAATCCCTGTATTAATAGTCCTTTCCCCCTCTCTAATCAATTGGCAGACGTATGTATTCAAATTAATGAATAGCAGTGGGGTAACTGAATCAGGAGAGAGTGAGAAGGTTTTGCTCTTGATGGAAAGCGGTGTCCGCTTGCATACTACTGCTTACGTCCGGTAATGCTTCGCTACTCTTTATTCTACCTATGATTTGTATTTATTCTTTGAAAAGAAATGGAAAAATCGACAGTTGAGTGCTGTTTTTCATGGTCTCTAGGGATAAAAGTAACACACCTTCTGTGTTTACACTAAAATTAAGAAAGCATATACGTTCGAGGAGGCTTGAGGATGTGAGGCAGCTTGGATATGATAGGGTATGCTGAATCTTTAAAGTCTAAGCCATTTCTTTTCCCTGTTCCTTGCTGGTGGCTTTAGTGATTGAATATTTTTATTTGTATTTCTCTTTACCTTTTTTTGTCCCCAAGATTGTTCTCTTCCAATTTGGACTTGGTGCTAATTCCCACTATGTTATACTGGAGTTGTATGCACAAGGAAATATTCTGCTCACTGATTCCGAGTTTACAGTTCTCACTCTTCTTCGTTCACACAGGTTGGCGGTTCTTGTTCATTTCACCCACTTTCCATTTAACATACACATTGGTAAAAGAAATTATTCAATATTTCATATGTTTCTTGTCTGAGTGACAACTTATTCATGACAGGGATGATGATAAAGGGTTTGCAATCATGTCAAGGCATCGATATCCTACTGAGATTTGCCGAGTTTTTGAGCACACAACTGCTGCTAAAGTGCAAGAAACTCTTTCATCCTTTAAGGAGACTGAAAACAGTGAACCTGTTAATGCTGATGAAAATAATACATCTGATAAGGCTCAAAAAATAAAGCAGGGTCGGTGTAAGGCTGGTAAATCTTCTGAGTTGAGCAAAAATGTCAGTGATGTAACTCGTGCCAAACAAGCCACACTAAAGAATCTTCTTGGCGATGCATTGGGCTATGGTCCTGCACTTTCTGAGCACATGATATTGGATGCTGGTCTAGTCCCGAATACTAGAATTTCTAAAAATAATAGGTTGGATGATGATGCAATACAGGTTTTAGTTCATGCTGTTGCAAAATTTGAAGATTGGCTCCAAGATGTTATTTCTGGAGACAAAGTTCCTGAAGGATACATTTTGATTCAGAATAAGAATTTAGGCAAGGACTGTACCCTGTCTGAATCTGGAAGCGCTTGCCAGGTTATTGTGATAGTTGTCTATGATGACATTCCTCCCCTCCACCCCTCCTCCCTCCCCCAAAAAAATATTCAGCATGTGCACACATGAAATTTCTGTCCTGCTCATTATTCTTTGTGTTGATAGTTTCAGGAGGTCATCAAGTTCCTGTTAGTGCGTGTTTAAGAGACTGCATAGTTGATTCCTCGTTCTCTCTTGCTTTCTGTTAACATTTTGGTTAATAAGAATAAAATATATAGCCTACCTAAATCACACCATATATGCACCTTTCCTTCTTGAGCCACTCCAAAAGGGTGGATGGTTATAGTTGTTGTTGCATAATAGTTTTAATTAGCATATTTTTGTAATACTTTTCAGATCTATGATGAATTCTGCCCCATGTTACTTAATCAATTCAAGACAAGGGAACATAAGAAATTCGATACATTTGATGCTGCATTAGATGAATTCTACAGCAAAATTGAGAGTCAAAGGTCAGAACAACAGCAAAAGGCAAAAGAGGACTCTGCCATTCAGAAACTAAACAAAATACGCTTGGATCAGGTCTTCTTTTCTTTCTTTTACTTAATATGCCATTTAAGAAATTAGAATTCTTTATTGTTACACTGTATACCATGTATGATTCCATGTGCTTTATATGCCTCCTTTTATTAATTGTTTGGTGCTTCCTGGAATGTTTCTACATCTGAGGGCATGGTTGGCACTGGCTTCTTTCTTATTTACATGTTGTTGTGGCTCATATAATATTCATTTGATTTGAAACTTGCATCTTATGTTTAACATAAATGGGGATTGAATTTGTTTCTTGGGTTGATAATCATCTTTTCATATCATAGAAGCTGCAAAGAGAATCCTTCTTGACTTTTGGAATGAAAGGAGAGAAACATGTGTTTCCTTGTCTGATACATTAATTAATTATTGTAATGCGATGCCTGCAGAACTAATGTTCTTTGATGCCACGTCTTTTATTGGGCTTCGCCATATATTTTTATCAAGATAATTGTGATCCATGAATGAGGACTTTAGTTTTCTATGTTATGCATGCTTTTACAATGAATTTCTAACATTTGTGTCTACTTTTTATTTAATATGTTTCATTTTATTTTGTAGGAAAATCGAGTGCTAACATTGAGGAAAGAAGTAGAACACTGTGTTAGATTGGCAGAATTAATAGAATACAATTTAGAAGATGTAGATGCTGCTATATTGGCTGTTCGTATAGCTCTTGCAAAGGGAATGAGTTGGGAGGATCTCAGTCGTATGGTGAAGGAAGAGAAGAAGTTGGGAAACCCTGTGGCTGGCCTAATTGACAAGCTCCACCTTGAAAGAAACTGCATGACATTGCTTTTGAGCAACAATCTTGATGACATGGATGATGATGAAAAGACACTTCCAGTTGACAAGGTGCTACTTGGGTGCAAACTAGGATGTGACGCACTTTAAGAACACACACTAAAAGTGAATCATAAAATTCTCTGCTGCATTATCTCTTTTCTATTCTACTGTCAGTTTCAATTTTATACGCTCTATTTCACTAATCTGATTAATCTGCTTCTGACCTTTGAAGGCATAAGATTTATCAATTTCTGGTCGTTAATGCACTTTCTTCATTAATTGCTTTCCCATCGGACTAAGATATGACTATAAATTTAATGATTGTTTTATAGTTAACATCTATTTTGTAGGTTCAGTAGATTAGACCAGAGATTTTGATATAGCTCCTCTATTTTGATTTGATCTTATGGTTATTTTTCTCAAATTATATATTCTATTTGAAGCATAGTGTTACTCACATGCATCAATTGGGTTAAAATACTGTGCCTCTGCATGTGTGTGTGTGTGTGTGCTGTCATTATTAATATTTACCTTTTTCCCCTTCTGCAGGTTGAAGTGGATTTGGCCCTTTCTGCACATGCCAATGCTCGGAGATGGTATGAACAAAAGAAAAAGCAGGAAAGTAAACAGGAAAAGACTGTTACAGCTCATGAAAAAGCTTTTAAAGCAGCTGAGAGAAAGACTCGTCTCCAGCTTTCACAGGTATCCATGGATTGGAAATATTAAAGTTCATTAATGGCCTGTTGACTCATATCTGTTTTTTTTTTTCCAATCAAAAGGATATGCTTGATAAAAAGTAAAAAAAAAATCATCAGTATCAAACCCAAGTGTGTTGTCATGTTGAATTGGTGACTGGCTCAAATATATCTTATTGGATTTCATGCCATGGTTACTCATAGAAGATCACAATATTCAAGAAAAGTTTTCCGAGGATAATAGTTCCCGATTTCAACATAAAATTTAGTTCTGAAAATTTTATGCATGCTTGTGGAAAAAGCAACAGACAAGCGTCATTGCGTATGTAATAAAATATGTATTTGTTTTCTTATGTTATTTCAACACATTCTATCTAAAAACTTGTACTTTGAAATGCATTTTTTGGCCTAATGTATGCAGGAAAAATCTGTTGCCACTATATCATACATGCGCAAAGTTCACTGGTTTGAAAAATTTAATTGGTTCATCAGCAGTGAGAATTATCTCATTATTAGTGGACGTGATGCTCAACAAAATGAGATGATAGTCAAGCGTTATATGTCGAAAGGAGATCTGTAAGTGTATTTGTAATATTAAAATTGTTTTCAGAGAAATTACTGTTAATACTTTGCTCTGAAAGCAAGAGGACCTGCCAGTAAATTTCAAAAAGTAATCTCTTTTCTTGGTGTGCAATTACTTTTAATCTGTGGAACAGGTATGTCCATGCAGATCTGCATGGAGCTTCTAGTACTGTGATCAAGAATCATAGACCTGAACAACCTGTACCTCCTCTCACTTTAAACCAAGCTGGATGTTTTACAGTAAGTTATTCATTTGATTACTATGTTCATTTGATTTCATCCTATTGTAGTGGTAGACTGAGCCAGAACATATGCAGCATGATTTGAGTTATTCATTAAATTTACAATGTAGGTTTGCCATAGCCAGGCATGGGATTCAAAAATTGTCACTAGTGCTTGGTGGGTGTACCCTCATCAGGTGAGTAAAACTGCTCCTACAGGGGAGTATCTCACTGTTGGCAGTTTCATGATTCGTGGAAAGAAAAACTTTCTTCCTCCACATCCTCTTATAATGGGCTTTGGGTTGTTATTTCGCTTGGATGAAAGCTCATTAGGATCACATTTAAATGAAAGGCGGGTACATGGTGAGGAGGAAGGATTGAATGACTTTGAAGAAAGTGGATCTCGACCAGAAATTTCTGATTCTGCGTCAGAGAAGGAAATAACAGACAAAGAACTTGTGTTAGAATCAAAAAATACTACCGTTGACTTGAATGTCTCAACTGCTGAGGTCATGGATCCACTTAAATTTCTTCCACAAGATACTACCACCAGTAGGGTCAAGGAAGATTCTTCCAATATTTTTGGAAACAGTTACAGTGCTTCTGTTACCCCACAATTTGAGGATCTCATTGATAGAGCTCTTGGGCTGGGACCTGCTGTTGTATCTCAAAAACATTATGGAGCTGAAACATCTCTGGTTAATTTGTCCCAGCATCATGGTTCTGAGGAAAGGAAGACAGGGAGAGATAAACCTCATATATCAAAGACTGAAAGAAGAAAGCTCAAAAAAGGTCACAAAAGTGATGCTGGAGATGCAAACACTGAGTTGGAGAACGAGGAATTAAAAGAAACTGTTGTCTCTGACAGTCAACCTGAAAATGTTCAAAATAATAAGGCAATAGGTGGAAAAATGAGCCGTGGGCAGAAGAGTAAACTTAAGAAGAAGAAGGAGAAGTATGCAAATCAAGACGAGGAAGAGAGAAGCATTCGGATGGCTTTATTGGCTGTGAGTACAGGAAGTTCCTTTCCTCCTTTAATCATTTTGCAGCAATACAGATATTTTCTTCTATCATTACATAGAACTTGTGTCTTGAGGCACGAAGTTTTTGTTATAACTTCTTACTTCTAGAATTTTTGTAGCTTCTTTCAGAGATCTATTACTTGCACCTAATATAAGATTTGAGCTATTTTTCCTCTTATAAAAATTCCTATATTAAGGTTCCCTTTATTTCGTGGAAAATAACTCCTGTGGAAAGTATCTTTCAAGAAAATAACTTACTTTTCATTGTTTAGTTGCCATATTAAAAAAAATAAAGGATGTTATTAAATTTATGTATAGAAAGTTAAGTGGTGTTAATAAAATTTTCAAAATTCAGAAAATGACTTTTTTTGTTGAAGAGAGGAAGTCATTTTCCTTAAAAATAGCTTAACTTTCCCTTTGGGTAGTAAAATATTTTCCGTTGACCAATTCTTCTTAGTGCCCTAAGCATCAGAAAATACATAATGTTTTCATGGAAATATTTTCCATGAAATAATCGGAGCCTAAGTTTTGTTTTTCTTTCTTTTTTTTTCGATGGGATTTTAGTATGGTAGTTCAACGTGACATATTTTGCCCTACCAGGAGTTCTCTTCAAGGTTTTTGTTTTTGTTAAGAAAATCCCATTAAACACTTCTCCATTTTGACACATCAAGCATTTACATTGGGGTTATATTTTTCTTTGGAATGCTGACAGATTGGGTTTTTTCATGTTGAAATTGACCATGCATTCAAATTTTCAGTCTGCTGGAAATACTCGAAAGAAATATGGGGACACACAAAATGGAACTGTCACTGCCGGCAAAGACAAGATGCCTGTTGTCAGTATGTTTTCCATTCCATGCTTCAGTGGTTTTAAGTTTGGGAAAGATTATTTGATATTTTAGTCCTTTTATGCCAAATCTAAATACTTGTTTATTCTTTTCACAAATGCCATCATGAGATGCTGATGAGAACCTGTCTAATTGTTTACATGCTGTTTCAATCTGCAGGTACTGAAAATGCACCAAAAGTATGTTATAAATGTAAAAAGGCAGGTCACCTGTCTCGAGATTGCCCAGAGCAACCTGATGATAGTTCAAACAGTAATGCAAATGTTGGACGGACCAATGACTCTTTTGTTGGTCAGGATCATATCACTTTAGAGGTAGACAAGGTGGCAATGGAAGAGGATGACTTCCATGAGATAGGTGAAGATAAAGGGAAGTTAAATGATTTGGATTATTTGACTGGGAATCCCTTGCCTAGTGACATTCTGTTATATGCTGTGCCTGTCTGTGGTCCCTATAATGCAGTTCAGTCATATAAGTACCGTGTGAAGATTATTCCTGGCACTGCAAAGAAAGGAAAAGGTAAACTCTTTCTTTTCCAATGCTTATATTTACTGGCCATTCTGACTTTTTGCAGTTCTCCTGCACACTCAGAATCAAATGTTGCAAGGTGTTGGGAAGCATTTGGCTAGTCCTGAACTTCAATTTACTATCATCCTTTTTTTTCCATTAGAAATCTGAGTAATCTTTGGGTTTGATCTCTTTGTAGCTGCAAAAACTGCCTTGAACTTGTTCAGCCACATGCCAGAAGCTACTAGCAGGGAGAAGGAATTGATGAAAGCATGTACAGATCCTGAACTAGTTGCTGCAATTATTGGCAATGTGAAGATCACCGCGGCAGGCCTCACACAATTAAAGCAGAAGCAAAAGAAAGGCAAGAAAGGCAGAAAAGAGGAGAGCTAGATAGTTTAGCTTCATTTAGGAGTTTGTAAATGCAAATTTTGATGATTAACAAAAGGCTGTATCTCTTTTTATGTTCTTTGTGGACTTCTGGAAGATAAAAGGGTTTTCTTAAGAACTGCAGTTAACAGTGTAAAATATGTACAAAATTATTTATCTTGGAGATGCGTATTTTCAATGTAAAAAAAAACCTTTTTGGCTAAACTGCCAACTTGATTGCAGTGGATGAAAAACTCCCTCGCTCTATTCACTGCGGAATTGAAGATGTGAGGGTATTGTCTGAACATTGATGATCAGGATCTTACTACTTTCGAGTGGAACTGATGATTGAGATACTGAATCCTGTTTTTCATGTGCACTACGAAATCAAAGACATTTGTACAAAATTTCATTTCACTGACCGAATCAAATGACTACAGGCGGAAGTATTGCAAGCTTAGTCATTACTCTTCTGCAGTGGGAACATAACTGAACTCTAAATCCTCTGCTGTCATGTCTGATATTAATGGCCGCATCGGAGCTCAAACTTAGTCCGCTCTGTTTAACAAAGCTAAAAATTAGGTTATTGGATGAATATATGGTATCTCACTCTTGAACACTTAATATGATCCATAAATTCCCACAAACCAAAGAAACAGATGACCAATTCGACATTCTTGCCAAACGGAAAAACACTATGTAAATCAAGATGTTGGTATGTTTGAGTAATGCACGTCCTAACAAGTAACAACTAAACGATCGGGATAAATGAACAACATTCTAATGATTCTAATTCGTCAGCTCTACTTTTATAAAGCTCTGAAAAGCAGAAACTTGTATTTTCATCTGAACTAGGATTTCTTATTCACTCCTACAAGAGAGAGAGAGAGCTCTTTTCCATCTAGTTATTTTTGGACACAGTTCAAATGATGAGAAATGTGTTTGAACAAGTACCTCAGGCTGCCATCTTAGCATGCCTGCACGGGCCATTGCTTCTGCTTGAGCAATTCTCTGCCTGAATGTCTGAGCCAGCTCCTCACTCCTCAGCCTAGTAAAACAGGAAAAAATGTAGGAATAAGATATATTTCAAGGGGAGAAAAACTAACACGAGCAATGGGAATTAATTTCGAGCACCCTTCTTCTCAAGTACTTTGAAACTAGAATAGAAGGTGGAAGAAATGATCTAGAACAATTGATCTTGAGACTTAACACCAGGTTGAAGGACTTGCAATACCAGAAACACGATCATGACTGACATGAAGAAGGCCATTGATTCCACCAATGTCAATGAATGCGCCATATGGTTTCAGGCTCTCAACAGTTCCAATGAGCTGTGCCTGACAGGCTGCCATGGCCTTGTGGTTACTGAGCACTAGCCTAGACAAGATCAAATCCATATTGATTATATGATAACCAGTATCTTGCAACCATCTTTAACTTGTCCTGTCTGATCATTCATAATTTATGAAACCAATTTTAAGTAAAATTCCTAGGTCCATGTTGAACAAACTTAACAAAAAGGTTAGACAAATTTCCTGCAAGTTGGGACTGTTTGAACACATAAAACATATTTGCTTATAAGACCACGAGCAAGGTTAAGTACCAACTGATGATATCTGAGAGAAAGAGACAAATCCTCGAAGGCCCTGCTGCTCTCCACTAAAGCAACTACTCCACCTCTGTTTGCACCAACAAATGGCAGAACTAATAAAACAACTTCTTCGAACTTACAATGATGGCATGAAAAGAGGGTAAGATTGTAATGCTTTTTTAGATGTACAGCTTACCCTCTACAGTAACGTGCTCAGCTTGAAGCTGCCTACACCTCTCCCAGGCAAGGTCGACATACTTTATTTTGGCCAATAATAACAAATTCCTGTGTCGATCCAGGAACTATACCAGCTTCTTCTACATGTTCTGTTATCTTGTGAATGCATGCTTCTTGAACTGGTAAATATGCAGAAGATTTTGCAGTGATGTCGAGTAATGCACCATTGGCATCAGTCACGAAAACTGTGCTCTTGACCTAATGATGGAACACATGCAGACCATCAAAATATTATTTCATACGCAGAAATCCATGATTTCCAACTTGTTTTAGCAAAAGAAAAACACCAACATTACGGAAATTCTCCAACTTTAATGCCAAACTCAGTATTAAAGGTCAGTAAAAACTCAATAGCACTTGGCATTATCAGATTAAACCGCATAGACTGTTTTCATCATTAAAATGATATTTCAAATAGCTTATTCAAATGAAACATGATATTTCTCCGGGTCTCAAATTTATACTCCGGCACTGACTTTTTTAATGGTGTGAAATATTTAAGGTTAATATACGTCATCAGCATATTTATACATATTTTGTTTATCAAAGAAAAACGAATCCAACGGCGTGATATATATAGCATGACGTGGGGTCTGAAATTCTGCATCGAGGGACCGATTAGAAAGTGAGGATTTTAAAATGTGTTGGTTTAATTTGCGTGCCTACATATTTCACTCGATCATACAGTAAGGAGTAAGGAAAGCATCTATCTATCTATCTCCTAAGAAGTTAAAGCCAGAAGAAAAAGGAAAAGGAAAAAAAAGAAGAAGATACCAAATTTCTCTAACCTCATTTACACCTGCTGCCTCCATACGCCATATTTTATCCGTCACCAAGTATTTTGGGTATCAAAGAATATAAACTGTGCTGTCCTTGGAATCCTTCAGATAAGTTCAATTCAATCACATTTTTCGCCAAGTGAATCAATCTGCTGAGTGGCTCTCAAAGCAAGCAAGAAGCTGGCCACCCGAGGTTCACAAGCTTAGCTTTTTTCCTAATGCGGTTATTTAGTACCTGCAAGCTGTGAGCTTTAACATGTTTAACCCAAAAAGAAAATAAACTGATGACGACTCTCCTTTTAAAACCAAACAGATCCACTATATTTCTTTTCTTTTCTTTTATTCTTCATAGATGTATCTTTATTATTGCAGTTTATATTTGATTATTATATGTCATCTAAAATAAACTAATTATACTCGTGGCTTATAGAATCTTTGGCTTTCTTTTGTTAATATGTTTATTCTTGAGAATTAATCAGTGATATCTCTATTTTCTATTATATTAAGAAGTAAAAAAGAAAGTAAGATTGTAGTCAGATCAGCAACGAAGAATATCCGTCCAAGTTTGATTAGTAGGGTGTCACTTTGCAAAAGACCTTTCTATCACAAAGCCCACGTAACCTAATTAAAGTCGCCCTACAAAGTGTGTCAACTTCTCAAAACCACCAAGTGTAACCTTCCACACTACGAAACTACCATCTCCCCTTTGCTCGCCACGTTTCAAAATCTAAATCAATGTTCAAGAAAAATCTCGTATACAAGGATTTATTATTGTTCTTTTATATTAATTTCATGCAACTCTAATCTTTCTCTTTTTCTCTTACCATTTTCATCACTAACACCACCCCCTTCCTTGCTTATAAATAGTGGCACTCGCTACACCAACATCTCGTACTCAATTTTCCTGTATCTTTCTCCTAGTATTATATATATATTCTCTCTGTTCTTGAATCTTAACTTACCCTCTTTCTCCAATTTTTAAAAAGATGTCTCCTAACGCTTTGATGGAACCTCTCATGGACTCCAAAACCAGGGCATATGTGACCTTCTTGGCTGGCAATGGTGGGGATTATGTGAAGGGTGTGGTAGGCTTAGCTAAGGGTTTAAGGAAGGCCAAAGCTGTATACCCTCTTGTCGTTGCTGTTCTACCTGACGTCCCGGAAGAGCACCGCCAAATTCTTGAATCTCAGGGCTGTATCGTCCATGAGATTGATCCGGTGTACCCACCGGAGAACCAGACCCAGTTTGCGATGGCTTATTATGTGATCAACTACTCAAAGTTGCGTATTTGGAAGGTAATAATTAATTATCATAACTGTTTCTTATATATATATATATCAATGTACGCCTGAGGAGTGTCGTTGGCCATGCACGTGTGTTTAGTACTAATGTTGGTAAGTCTAGTCTCCACGTGTGACCTTTCATAGCATAAATACATATTTTTGTGGTTGCAGTTTGTGGAGTATGAAAAGATGGTATACTTGGATGGAGATATTCAAGTGTTTGAGAATATTGACCACTTATTCGATTCACCAAATGGGTATTTCTACGCTGTTATGGATTGTTTCTGCGAGAGGAACTGGAGGTTCTCTCCACAGTACAAGATTGGCTACTGCCAACAGTGTCCTGAAAGGGTTCAATGGCCAAAGGAAATGGGTTCTCCACCTCCTCCCTACTTCAATGCTGGAATGTTCGTCTTTGAGCCTAACCTTAAGACCTACTCTGATCTCTTGGAGACTCTCATAGTCACCCCTACAACTTCTTTTGCTGAGCAGGACTTTCTGAACATGTTCTTCAAGGATGTGTACAAGCCAATCCCTCCAGAGTACAACCTTGTTTTGGCAATGCTTTGGCGCCATCCTGAAAATGTGGAGTTGGACAAAGTGAAGGTTGTCCATTATTGTGCAGATGTAAGTGATGAGATAGGAGAAATCGAATGAATTTATTCCTGGTGAGATTAAACATTTTTTTTAATGACATATATATATATATATATGTTGTAGGGTGCAAAACCATGGAGGTACACAGGGAAAGAAGAGAACATGGAAAGAGAGGACATAAAGCGGCTGGTGAAGAAATGGTGGGATATATATGAGGATGAGACGCTGCACTTTAAGAATGCTGATCATGGAAAACTTGGGTCCATAGTTTCTGGTTTGACTGAGGAAGAAGTAGCGGTTGAACACCAGAGGACTGCTCCATCTGCTGCTTAAATTTATGTATGTATTAATGGAATGTAATAAAGAAGTTTGCTATGAGAATGCATTTGCAATGAATCAAATTAAGCAATTCCCACTAATTAGTTTTGTTAGCATATGGACGTTAGTGTGCACAGAAATATATTTATTTTAAGATTTATTAAATCTTATAGAGTATCTCAATTTTAATACAAAAAATAAACATCTTTTTTTATAATATTAATATCTTATTTAATATATATATATATATATATATAAAATGAAGAAAATATCACCTCTTTTTTATTGCCCTAGTCTTCATATATAATCCTCCTATTATCTCATAACAAAGTATCTACTTCTTTAAACTATATGAATTTATTATGGAAAAAAAATATCTCTAATTTATTTTGAATTTATATATATCCACAAGACGACTTTGATATTATTTATTTTCAATACATTTCGCTGCAGGCGATGGCTAGGCCCACATCGTGCAATGGATGCTGAAGTGGCAATATCCCAATGGACAATCAAAGTTAATGCGCCTTCATAAATTAATAATAAATAGGCACATAAAAGGAAAAATTCTTATAAAACGTGAAGGAGGGAGCTTCGTCTACCGACACCTCCGTAGATTTCCCCGGACAGAAGAAGAACAAGAACAAGGAGGAGAAATTCTGCGTAAGGTGAAATAGATTTTCATCTTCTTCTTCAATTTGTAGTTCATAGTTATTTATTCATTTCCCCCTCTGGATAATTATGTTTATTAGGGTTTTCTGTGCTTGAAACGCACAACGATTTAACTTTTTATTTGATTCTTTATTTCTTCCTTCTTTATTTTCTCGGATCAATTTCTCTAGATAGTTCTGATTATTTGGAAATTTTTCTCTACTAATCATACTATATGGAACTTTTTTTTTTTTTTTTTAATTTCGCGCCAGGCGGAAATATTATAATTAAAATTATTTAGCAGGGAGTGGTTGTTGAGTACCTTCGTTAGAGGAGAAGCACTGCTCTTTCGCTAGGGTTGAATCATATTGGTACTCATGTAGTTGGATTCTTGTATTTCTTTCAGGGAAGATAAAGTTAGAGGATGGATTCTCAAATTGAGTCTTCGCAGAAAGTTGATTCGGTATTGAGTTCAGAGCCAAAACCTGCAGAATGCGGTAAGAACTCAGGAGATATATAGATAGATAGATAGATGCATGTTTCACCATTATCAGCTCTAAACAAGACGTTTCAAATGGATTGGCTTGCGTTGCTAGATATGGAAGCTCGGGTTCAAGCAATGTGGGAGCAAATGAATCAAGGGTTAGGTACTAAGCCTGCCAAACCCGTTTTAAATAAAAGTACTAGTTCAACCATGAATTCTAATTCAAAGAAATTCAATGATGTAAGGATTCTCTCTTTCACCTTTTTTAGTAATGGATTATTTGGATGAGAGTTGTATGAAGTGTAATGCATTTAATTTTCCTTTTATGTGCTAGAATTGGATGAAATATCTTGGCATCCCACCAAAGAAGGCAGAATATCATGGACAAGATAACCAGCAGAATGGAACAAGTGGTTTGCACGATCATACCAGCAAAGAGGACAAGGTTGCTGCCAGGTCGGGCCAGATGAATAAGAGAGTATCTAATATTACGCTTTCTAGCCAGTCTTCTGTTAGAACTTCAGAAAATAAGTCTGATGTGAGTACCTATTATCTTTTCTTAGTATGCAGTGAAAGCTATCTAGCCATGTCATTTATTATCAATTTGTTACCATCTTCTTATTTCCCAGAATTGGATGGCTTATCTGGGTCTGGCAACAAAGGAATCAGAAATCTCTGGAACAGATGCATCACAAAAGGGATCTAGTGTTTTGCAAAATGCCACTAGTGATGAGGCCAGAAAAATT
Organism: Cnidoscolus chayamansa; assembly: GCA_948266635.1. Lineage (NCBI taxonomy): Eukaryota > Viridiplantae > Streptophyta > Magnoliopsida > Malpighiales > Euphorbiaceae > Cnidoscolus > Cnidoscolus chayamansa. The sequence goes on along the minus strand of CAOGCB010192906.1, from coordinate 17,145 downwards.
GCTGCTGCTGCTCTCTCAGCAGTTAAGGATGCTGCAGCTGCTGCTGCTGCTGCATCAGGCAGGGGTAAAGTTGAGGTGTGTACAAACTTTTTTCCTCCTGCTTATTAGCTTTTCTGTTTGGACTTAGGTTGGCTTGTGGACCTGGCTAAAGGTTAGTGGTTCCTTTTAGCAAATATGAAGAAGGTACCTGTGCCTGTACTATGTGAGAAATGAATCTCTGAAAAAAAAGGGCAACACTTTCAGTTTGAGTTGCCTGTCTTTGTCTTGCTTGCAGCTCTGTTATTTTTTTGTTAAACCTGAATCAACTAAGATGCACACCTAGAATAACATATTTCGATAGTTTGGCTACATATACAAAATCAAATGGAAATTATATTATATGATGGTTTGTGAACACTTAATTTTTTGTTGCCAACTTTTTTTTTTCTCATTCTTTTAAAAACCTTGTTTCCTTTTGCAGATCAAAGAGGTTCGGGATTTTGCAGGTCAGGAAATTGAAGTTAAGAAGCTTGTTGATGCTGAGTCAAAGGAGGCTGCTGAAAAGGCCAGAGCTCCTCCACCTTCTGCAGTGGATGCTGTTCTAGAACAAATTAAGAAGAAACCTAAGCTCAGTGTGCTTGACAAAACGAAAAAGGATTGGGGAGAGTTTAAGGAAGAGAATAAAGGGCTAGAAGAGGAGTTAGATGCTTATAAGAAAAGCTCAAACCAGTATCTGGACAGGGTGTCATTCTTGCAACGAGCTGATTACCGAGAATTTGAAAGAGAGAGAGATGCCCGGCTAACTCTCCAGGCCAGGAGGAGGACAGATATGCGAGAGGATGACCTCTAAACTTAAGATGAACTATAAACTTAATAATTTGCAGTGAGCTCACCCATGCAGTAATGGACTTCCTACTCAGCCATAGTGGACTATTTTGTCTAGGAGCTATAATGAATTGGTGCCTGTGATTATATTGTGGTAACGTTGAAGGAAGAGTAGTGTTGAGCAAAAGATTATGCACTTCAAAATTTTTTAGCAGATGATTTTGCCTCGTATTTCTGGTTCTGGAGCTAGTATCAACAGTTGACACGCGATTATGGAAACATAATCTGCTGGTTATGTTTTATCATTTCTTTTTAAAAGCCTCCAGCATTGTTGTGAAGGTACAGTTTTGTCTTCATTTGCTAGGTGCCGTAGTTTGATTACCCATGTTGTAGAAGGAACTTATTCGAGTTTAAGAATTCTTAAGCAGGAGCGACGGGCGAGTATCTAGTGCTCCAACAACAAAATGCTGCAAGAGTATAGGTCTAATGGAAGAATAAATTCCGAGCAGATAGCATTATTGAAGGGAGAAAAGGCAACCGATACACAAATCAAAACAAATTAATGTTGGAAATTGAGATTTCATAACCTCTTCATTGTCACTAAATTAATACAATTAAATTTTATTTATGGAAGTAATAATTAGACTCTTAAAATAATCATATTTCAGAAAATCAAAATTTTTTTTTATTTTTAAATTAAAAAATATTAATTGTTTAAATATTTATATTATTTAATTTTTATAATTTTAAATATAATTACTATTTAATTAATATGATATTAAAATAAGTTAAAGAGTAATAATTCATTTTAATAAAAAATTAAAGAGTTTAATTTTATAAATGAAAATATTTTAAATGAGTGATTTCTAAAACTAGAAATCCAAATGTTAATTCTCTTCTATATTTATTAATTTTTAATTTTTAAAATAAATAACAAATTAACTTTTAATTATAAATAAAATCATTTCCAAAAAATAAATTCATGCATAAGAATTTTAATTTATTTAATGAAATTTTCTATTCAGAACTCAAAATCCATGCTTAAATTATATATATATATATATATATATATATATATATATTATAAATAAGAATAAAATAAATACATATATTAATTATTTATACAATATTAATATGAGCATATAAGTTTTATCATAGAACAATTTAGAATCGATTAATAAAATTTAATTCGACTCTTGCAAAGAAAAATAGAAGGATCCAAACGGTAAGAAAACAAGTATGAAGACAACAGCCCTACTCCAAATGGAAGGGCAACTGCGAGTAGCAACAAAGAATTGACGCATCATTTCCTAATCCAAAACAATAACAGTTAAAAACATTAAAAAGAAAACAAGAAAATAGAGAAAGATGCAACCCCTACTTGCATTGATATGGTAAAACACCACATTGTACAGCAGCCGTGCACATACAAGCTACTACAGTTGGATCAACTTCACATCTCATGCCCTAATGCATTTATGCCAACCATGTTAACACATGAAATTATTCTATTAAGAAAATGGATAACAGCAAATTTCTATTCAAGAATTTCATCTGCTTCAACGATAAACAAATTAAGAAAAAAAAGGTCAATCCGTCAAGTCTTTGCTCAACCATTGAAAAATCCTGAAGACAAATGAAAACAGATACTTTTCAATCTTTTTATATGTGAATTGGCTTGTCATGAGTGGCCATAGCAGCTTCCTTTAATGCCTCGCTCATTGTTGGATGTGCATGGCAAACACGTGCTATATCCTCGCTTGAAGCATCATACGTAAGGGCCACCGCTGCCTCATGAATGAGCTCACCTGCATTAGGCGCCATGATATGGACTCCCAATATTTTATCCGTCTCCTTCTCGGCCAATATCTTGACAATACCTTCAGCATCATCAATTGCCTTGGCACGACTATTTGCCAAGAAAGGGAACTTCCCAACACGGTATTCAATACCAAGTGCCTTAACCTGCTCCTCAGTCTTACCAATAGAAGCGACCTCAGGGTGTGTATAGACAACTCCAGGGACCTTGTCATAATCTACATGGCCATGTTTACCAGCTATGAACTCCACACAAGCTACTCCATCCTCCTCTGCCTTGTGGGCCAACATTGGTCCCGGAATTACATCCCCAATTGCAAAAACACCAGGTACATTTGATGCAAACCTTTCATTGACTAGAATTCGTCCCACCTTATCTGTTTCCACACCTACCTTTTCCAGCCCAAGTCCAGCAGTGAATGGAGTTCTACCAGCAGAGACAAGTACCACATCAGCTTCAAGTGTTGTCTGGTCACCGCCAGATGCTGGCTCAAGTGTCAACTTCACACCATCTCCAGAAGTGTCAACTCCTACCACCTTAGTTTTGAGCATGAATTTCATCTTCTGCTTCTCAAGTGATCGCTGGAATTGCTTGCGAACTTCCCCATCCATGCTTGGGACGATATCAGGAGCAAACTCAACAACAGTGACTTCTGAACCCAGCCGGCACCACACGGAGCCCATCTCAAGCCCAATGTAGCCTGCACCAATAACCACAAGTTTCTTGGGAATTTCCGACAAAGCCAAAGCACCAGTAGATGATACAATTTTCTTTTCATCAATGGTGATCCCAGGTAGAGATTTGACATCAGAACCAGTTGCAATTATGATATTCTTGCCTTTGACAACAGTGTTACCACCTTCAAGGGTGTCTACAGACACCTCAGAGGGGGAGATTAATTTCCCATACCCTTTCACATAGTTCACTTTGTTCTTCTTGAACAAACCTTCAATACCTCGTGTAAGGGTAGCTACAGCTTTGTCCTTTTGGGCCATCATGGCTGGTAAATCGACTTCAACAGAAGAAAGCTTCACTCCATGGTTGGCAAATGAATGCTTGGCTTCATGGAACATATGGGATGAGTGAAGAAGTGCCTGAACATAAGAGAAGTATGAAAAATTATCAAATGTGCACATTTAAAAATATTGCTAAAATAAATAAAACAGCCACGTACCACATGTTTTAGAGAAATTAATCAGAAGACAGCATATAAGTCCTATATAAGTAGCTGCTTACTATGTGTGAATAGTACCATTTCAATAAATGGAGAAGTGCAGCTGAACGATTAAAAGGAGAACTGATTATTCGGCAGGAGGAGCACAACATCATCCACCCTATGGATTACAAGCAAAGCCACAAGTCTTGTCCCTTTCACCAATTAAATACTTTCAAAGAACGAATTGAAGACATTTAACTAACAAACGGTTTCTAGAAATGTGCTCTAAATGGATAAAAAAGACTCCAATTTCAAGAGTGTGTGTGTGTTTGTGTGTGAGAGAGAGAGAGAGAGAGAGAGCAAGTCGATGAAACGAGATTTATCAAATAAAAAAACAAGAGGACAATTGCATCAAATGAACTTTCCCAGTAACGACACGAGGCAAAAATTAAATCTTCCAAGAGGAAGGGATAGATGGTAATCGAATTAAGCTACCAGATCTAAGGCTAAGCTCCAGAATCAGCCAAGGCAATCAAACAATCTACACATACAAAATAAAGAAGTAAAATTCAAACATAGATCGGACAGAGAAAAATTAAAATCGCAGAGACATAACTTATATATATACCTTAGAAGGAATGCATCCAACGTTGAGGCAGGTGCCACCGAGAGTTCCACGTTTCTCGATGCAAGTGGTTTTGAGACCAAGCTGGGCGGCCTTGATAGCTGCAACGTAACCTCCGGGACCGCCGCCGATGACGACAACGTCGTTTTCCTCGGATCCCGAGGAGGCGAAGCCACGGGAAAAGCTAGTGAGCGAGGAGTACCTGAGAGCATCAGGACTAGAATTGGAGAAATTTCTAGCGAGAAAGTATGCCCTTCTTCTCGCGAAGCTAGCCATCGCCATTTGTTATCGTCTCTTTAACAATAAGCAGTGCGAGCTCACTTTCAATTCTTTATACCTTCAAACAAAATAATCTGGTGTATTCATGCGTATATTACAAGCTTGATTCAATAGAGAATAAGATGCAATCAGAGCCTCTAGATGGTCTGGGTAAATTTGACAGGTCATTTGATGGTAAATAATAATAAGCAGCAGGTCCACCTTGAACCTAATTCACAGTACTGGGAGAGCATTGTTTGATTTTTGTTACCCACTTAAGTTCAACAATTAACGATTATTCTCAACTTCGGTAGGCTGCTCTTGCAAATAATAGATTGTTTTCCAATGGTTGGTTTCTTTCCTCCATTTTTATTTATTCAGATGAATGGAACCTTCGATTTTCCCAGCCCAAGCCCAAAAATGAAAGCGCAATTTAATTGGTCGGATAACGTGGGAATGGAGATGGCGCAAAGAACACGTAGCACAGAATAACACCGCTTAAACTGTTGTTCTGGAATTACTTCGTTGATATTCTACAAGATATAAACTCCTGAAAATGGTGGCCTCACCTCACATATCCATCCTGTCTTGCACCACTTATAAGATCTCGTGGTGGCTGTGTTGATAGGGCTTTGTAGCTAATAAGATGATAAGGCCTTTTGTGCCACTCCAACTAACCCTACCCAAGTTAGTTAAAGAACAAAATCTCTTCTGCCACGTGCTTCCAATTATTGCCCGAGCTGACAATTTTACTTCCACATACCACAACAAATATGACAAAAAAAAAAGAAAGAATATAAAACAGAGGCGCTTCGCAATGAACCCAAGAATATCAAACTGTGGCAATAATCTGGCCTTTGTCATTTAAGCTACCTATCCAGAAACTTACACTTTACTCGACACTACCGCTACCCCAATATCCTCTTCTACCTCTACAAAACTGCTGGCTGCTTTTTCTAAGCTATCTGAAACAGCCACAAACAGATAAAAATCCTTTATCATTAAAAATATCAGAAAATAATACAAACCAATTTGTCTGTATATTCAATTGCCTTCCAACAAGCTTCTTAATCTATTTCGAGCCTCCTCAGAAAGACTGCAGCACCTCAACCTCCTCCTCTGAGGGGGACATGACTCGACTGCACTTGGTGAAGAGAAACAGATGATAACCACAGTGAGGTTATCAGTTGAATTGAGGCGTGATGCTTCCATAACTAGTTCTCTGGCGCACAACTCAGGGTCATCATGCCGCCTAAGCCCACGCCGGACGAAGCTGACAGCATCCTGGCTTGACATAACATCCCATATGCCATCACAACCAATGATGAAGAACTCATCATCCTCTGTTAACACAAGCTGCTGAACATCTGGCTCAGCAATGAGAGGCGATGAAGTGCCAAGAGGAAGTTTCAAATCCCAGTCTCCAAGAGCTCTGGTAACTGAGAGATAACCATTAAGGTATTCATCTTCAATGTAGCCACCTAACTTCTCAACACGCTTGCGTTCTGGCAAATAAGAAGGCCTGTGATCTTGTGACATATCAACAGCTACCCCTTTCCTGCATAAAACTGCCCGGCAGTCACCAGCATTTGCAACCAGTAGATGCCTTCCAAGAACAAGGGCAGTCAGTGCTGTTGTTCCACAAGAACTGCTAACACTACTTTCATCAGCCAAGGCAATGTCTGCCACTAAAAATGCCTTCCTGTGGGAATCCACCAATGCTTCTAGGAACACATCATCAATATCGGATGTTTGTGGCAGCTCAGCGTCTTCAAAAAACAACCTCATGGCATTTCTCTTTATGTAAGCAGCAGCATCAGGCCCACCATGGCCATCAAATACTGCATAAAAAGCACTTGGCCACTTGAAGTAAGAACCCAGACGAGCAGATAGATCATCAATCCGGATGTGTTCGTCGTCCATAGAGGGCCTTGTTCCAATGTCAGCATAGCTACCAGAGCGAATGCTTGGAAAAGACTTAACAGCAGAAGAATTAATAGCTGCTTCTTTCATGGTCTCTGTGCGACTCACAGCCTACAATGCCAGCCAGTATGTGGTTAGTCCATGTTCTGATGTGTACCCAAGAAAAAGTCTTACCCTAACAATAAGAAATAATAAAAATGACAGACATAAAACAAGTAATGCTTGGTAGCAATCTCATAATTAAGCTAGTCTACTACAAAACTACCATAACCCAGTTATTTCACCAACAGCATTGATTCAATTACTTAAATCCATCTACCTTCTTTTTCACAATTTTAACTTCTAATCCTCCTTTTTAGCTTCTTTCTGCCTCATTATTTTTTCTGTAGCTTATCCTAATGATGAATATGCAAAATCTCTAATTTGATGAGCTAGCATACAAACATCTATAGATCAAAGAAACAGACATTACAACTGTCAACAAAGCGCTGTACTGCAAGGGTAGCCTCAAGTTGAGTATCCCCATCAACACAATTAATCCAAAATTAAAGCACATGCAATGATCAATTCTTCCATGTAAGAATCAATACACACAACATGATTTACTACCCATAAATCAGATATATAAAAGTATAGATTGAATAGAAACAGATAAAATAAAATTACTAGTTCTAACATCAAGGGGAAATCCTATCCAAATAGGTTTTCTTGTTCAACAAAGGGAATCATAAGTGGACAAGATGAGAAACACATCTAACAAATCAGCAGAAGACAATATCTCAGCAAGAAACAGATGGAAAAAAAAAATAATTCTGACCAAACCTTATCAACCTAAATCTATAAACCGCTAAAAGTACACTAAAATACAAATAAAGTAAAATCGTGAAGCCCAGCAACGAGTCAAGCAATCTCTACACACAAATCAGAAAATTACCATAAGACAAAATCAACAGAAAATAAACAGAGAAATTGAAGAAATGAAACAAGATTAAGGAAAAAACGCACAGATTCAAATCGCGAGATGTCGTTAGAGATTGACTCAAAGATAGGAGTCGAAGGAGCGGTCACATCGACGTTCAAGTTCTGCAGGTGATACTGCACGTCAAGAACCGGAGGAATGCTCTGTTGACAGATAATCTCAGCTTCGGCCACCATTTGTTTACTCATTATCATCGTCGCGGCTCAAAAGGGTCTTCCTCTTCTAGCCCTTCCCAGAACGAAACTAGGTCTTCAAAGGTATAAATCGAGAAAAATCTCACGCTTGGAAATCGAGGTAAACAAAATATCCTTCCTCTCTTTCCGACTTCAGAACAAAGTAATTTCTAAAGAAGCAATTTAGGGTTTCAAAATATGATTCTGTTGTTCTGGCTCTCTTGCTATCTGTCTTCTCCGGCCTTTCTGTAAATTGTCAGGGCAAATGGACAATAGTAGGTATTTTATAGAAGCTCAGATTGAATCTATCCGAGTCCTACTGGGATTATTTTTTATTGGGTGGATGAATTACAAAAACCTCCCTATACTTTTTATATATTTATATATATAACCTAATTTTGACTTTTTTTAATATATATATTTTAATCATTTTTCTTGTTTTCTTTCCTTAAAAAGAAAATTAGCCTCCATAATTAATTCCCTTCTTAAAAACCCCATATCTTCAATATTTTACATATTATATGTTAAATCTAAATGATAAATTTTTACTGTAGTGACTGACAAAGATGGATAGTTCAAATTGTAAAGGTTTAGATTCAATTTCAAATTTATTTATTTATTTATTTATTTATTAAAATACACTGTATGTATATATTAAAAAACTAAAAAAAATTAGAAAAACAAATAAATTTCTTTCATTTAATGGACTAAAAATTAATTTAAAAAAAAAAGAAAAATCGGGATGACGTGGAGGATGGGCCCAAGAGAGTTTAAATGAAACGCCTTGTGTCTTATCATCTACAGTTAAAACGTTAACGTATTAGCTTTTATATAAAAATGTTTTTTGACTTTGAAGGTGTGGTGTGTAGGCGTTGCGGCATTGGTATGAGTCATTTGCCACTAATACAGGGAAAAAAAGGTAACTAACTGATCTCTTTACTTCTATCAGAAGCATGCATGTTATTATTAGTTTGATCATACTTGATTAATACCTTATGTTATCCATTAATTCATGTGCTGACGTCTTTAATTACCATTACTTTGAATTAAGCCTTTCATATCTTAATAGAAAAGTAGTATATATATATATATATATTTAGTTTAATGAATATTAGATATTCATGTATGGAGATGTGTTTACGTACATGGAAAATGTTTTAAACATATAGAATTATTATTATTATTATTTTGTGGTATTGAACTTTAATTAATTGTAATTATAATTTAATTGATTAATAAGTCAGGCAAAGAAGAAATAATGAATATTTAATGCTGTATGAGTCACTCCAAAAGCCGTGTACGTGAGCTTAATGCTTTCCTGAGGATCCTAAACTTCATCATTTGTGTCTAAAGCTAATATCAATCTCTTTTATTATGATTATTTTGCTTCCAATCTTAACTAAGTAGATTGCCTGACAAAGGTAATTAATTCAATGGCTACTTCTTTAAAGAGCTTTAAAAGGATATGGTAATGTTGAATTATCATATTTTTAATTTATTTATTTTTTAAATTATAATCCTTAAAGATATATATTACATTGCATTGGTAGGTCTCCAGATTACCATGACATATCAATAACAAAAACAAATATCAGACATGCATCACATAAGATAAACGTGATATTGACTAAAAGACAATGTTTTGCATTTAATTAAAAAATAAAAAATAAAAAAATTGGTTTTAGGTAAAGACGGCAGGCAACTCATATATGTAGTTTAAAAGAGGTGGTTATATATTTGCCTTAGAAATAAAGAAAGCCACAAGAATATGGAGTATTGCGTGTGGTGCTTCCATTCTACCAATATTGAATATTTTATGGGGCATCAAAGAAAAGAAACACAGTTTTTTTTTTTTTTAATTTTTCTAAGGTCAAATTTAGCCTTTACTTTTCTGTGTGGATTAGTTTAATCTTTTAAATTAGTAATGGATAAAAAGAGTTATAATTATTATAATTCAATCAGCAACAGTCAGATATATTTTTCCTTGGGTTTGTTTCTATATTTTCACATTGAGAAAGTAGTGCACCAATATCTTTTTCTTTTTTTTTTTTCAAGTTACGTGTCTCAATTGAAATCACTAGTGAAATAAATATCATTTTCTTTCTTTTTCGACTTTATGGTAATAGTAGAATAGACTCCATTACAAGGTAACTTTGAGCTCATCTATGTCCTTCATGCTACTTTCCACGACGGGCCAGTTTCCTTTTCTATTTCTAAAATCTTAAATCTCTTTTTTTTTTATACAGAAAAAATATTGATTCAAACGCAACTGAAATAAATGTTTGATCAAATTCTAACTATTGATCATGTTTTAATAAAATATTAATTTCAAACAAAACTAAAATCGTACAATCCAGTTCAATGAGGCGAAAGAAAAAATATTTGATGTAGAAAATCATTTATATTGCCTTGGTAACTTGCACCAACAACACATGTTAATAAATCAAGTTCCATCAACGCTGAGTGTGATTAATGACAAGCCAATAAATAATAAGAGACCAAACACACCAGAGCTGCTTGTCCTAACAAAGTTCAGTTACATTCATGTGATTACTCGCAGCAGTTAGGCTGCTGCTCTTTCTGCAACTTCTCCCAAAGACATAATACCAACCTTGGGCTTTGGTAATGAGCAAGAATATAATTTGATTCACATCCAGCATTGTGAAACCTCTCATCACTTATGTAATGCACATCTTCACCCCTCTTCTTGAACTCTTCAAGCCATATTCCCATTGCAACATCTTCTAGTTTAAATAGCTGCAAAAAGCATTCCCATAAAAAAAGAAACAGCATCACAACTTTTGTCCAATTAACTTCAGTGCTCGTTTTGTTATTTCCTAAAAAAGAAAATCACATCAGACAGAGAGAGAGAGGTCATAGACAAGCACTCGTCTTTCCAACCATAATCCCAAATGAAGCTTAAACATTCCTTAGGTTTCCTCCTTTCTTTTTTCTCATTTCCTTTTCTCTATTTAAATGAAGCCCAGGGAGACATGTTTTGGTCAATTCAAATATAGTAGCATTAAACATATGACAACTTTTTCATCCTAAGCAGGAGATATTTACCTTGAGATCACTTTCTTGGTGGCCTTTAGCAATGAACTTTGCTATATTTCGGGAGACAATATATCCTGGGCCATGTGCCCATGGTGGATAAGAAGAATGTGGCCACTCCTGCACACAAGAATGCTTATCCAAGTAAAATGCCGTGGTGAAAAGGAAAAAGTAATACAACAAAACAAATATCATTAATATGCGACTTCAGTTATTAATAGAGGATTATGGTTACCTCATTGCTGATATACCATTTGCTGTCCTTTTCCCTGTGTGGTGATGAATCAAAGGACATAAGACCGTATAACAGCCCATTAGATGCCTTTCCCTTGAGACTAGTAAGAACTTCATCAATCCTAACGAAAGCATCATCATCCGTTTTCATGATATATTTAGCAGGGAGAATCTTGGTCTGCATATTGAACAAAAACAATCAAATAAATTTGATGAGTTTGGAAAATCAAATAAATGGTTTTAATATATTACTACAGCCAATGGTCTATATACCCCCATAATACAGATTGCAATTGTTTTCAAACTGATCAGACTATAATAATCAACAAAAGGCATCAGTTGCACATCTCCATATGCTTGGGCTTCTTTCCATAGCTCGAAGTTGACTTGACTGTTCTTGTGCTGCACAAATGAAAGATACCCAATTATTTACCAGAAAAGCTTTAAAGTTTTGAGAGAAAAGAGAGGAAAAAAACTTAGAATCTCAGATCTTAAGCAATGCATATACATAACTCAAGCTAGCTGTGTGGAACACACGCTATACATATATATAACTCAAGCTAGCTGCTGCAAGTAAGGCAGGAAACACATGCTGCAAGTAAGGCAGGAAACACAACTCACTAAACAAATAGGCTTTGCCCTTGTGTCTCAACTCACTTCAACAGCCTAACTAACTTCGGCGCCAACTATCACTTTGTCACCTCTGTTTTTTTTTGGCTGTGCAGATCAGCTAACAAACTTGGTGATAATCCAAATGATAAATGGGAAGTAGCAAAATTACAGAGCATTTCTTGGATATGTGCATCATGTTGCTGTCAATTTCCTTGATTATTTCATGGTTCTACAGAGTAAATCACATATCTTGAACTTCGTATTGTAGTTTGTATGAATTCAAGTACAAAATTGAGTCAAGTTGCAGCGACAATTACAAATAGATAGATGTTTAAGTCAGTTCTCAGTTTACTCTCCACAGGCTTTCCAAGAGGGATCTGATGAAAGATTCACCGAAAAAAATTATTTATTTACTGCTAAATTGGATATTTATAATTCATTACCACATATAGATTGTGAAAAACTATCTAGATATATCTTAATTGACAACTTGTCACTTACAAGGCCAATGAAAAAGCGGACAGCTACATCCCCTGAACGTACAGCTTCATACTGCAACCAAGACCTTCTAAGTGCCATACGGCGCTCAAAATTATTTCCAGTTGAGAAAACCCCAACCAACATTGCCAATCTTTTCTTTTTTGTCACTGGGGCTTTGAGGAGCTCAACATCAACGACTAAATCATGATCTTCAGAAACAGGCAACCCTTTGGCAAAGACAGACAAGATATCAAAACCACCATCTACTTTGACTCCATTCACTGCCCATGGTTCAAGTTTCTGCATTTTACAAAGTCCATTCACGGTGGAAGTGTTTAATATAAATGGTATAGCCTTCAAATCGTTAACCAACTTATTCCAATTTATAACAGTTGACAGATTCATACCTTACCTCCCTATATGCAAAAGATGTTTCATGCCTTCCATTCACAGTCATATGAAATCCTTCTGAACCAACCCATAATGTAGCAGTGAAAGGATTACCCTCAGAGAATGGGAAATTAGCACTTGCATGAGCGCTTCCTTGGGAAACATTAGCTAATGTGTCTCTGCTAGGATGACTCGCATTTAGATTCTCTTCCACTGTGCTTCTGACAATTTGTTCATTGCAAAGAACAAGCCCATCAACTGTAATGTTTATTATTAGGTCAGATAGCTGATCTTAGAATCTTTCTTTGAATTTATCAAGGCACCAAAATCAAAAGTCTAAAATAGGCATCAAGATATGTTACAAGATGAATTAGTATTAGAAATAAGATCTAAAGTGTAATGCAACTCTATTAACCAAGAAAAGACATGCAGAATGAAAATACTGTTCTTCAAACAGAACAGGATTATGCTATTCTGTGCTGTTTTTTTCTTGATGACTTTTCTTCAATAGAAAACAACATCTACATGACAAAAATGATGATAATGAGAGACATTATTCCTTCAATGGACTTGCCATGAACTATTAAAAGAAAGAAGTAGAAAGGAGAACAAAGGAAAAAGGTCACTTCAACATGGTGCTACTTGTTTTTCATATTGTGACATAAGCATGAGCAAAATGTCCAATTAAACATTTTTTAAAGAAAAACCCTTGGCTTTTCTCTTCCTCCTCCTCTCTCTCTAGTTTTAGTTACGAACAAGTTAATATGTACATGAACTGAGTTGGTGTGAGATGTACAGTACCTATCACCATTTCAAAAGGGGAGTCAAACTGGTGATGGAATGCTAATACATTGCCTGAACTGATCTATCCTCAGTGAATAAAAGGGCATAAGAGAATTGTAATGATTTATACCTTTTGGCTTTGGATTGTTAGTAGATCCATGAGCAGGACATTTTTCCTCTTTCCCCCAGCCATGTTCATTGGTCCATGTATTCTGAACAATAAAAGGCTCTTCTGTCATATTTTCTCCAGGTAAGCTTACTCTGCAATGCAATATGATAGGAGGGTTTTGCTCTCCCAAGAGCTGGGAGCCTTCAAGTTCAATTTGAAAGCTTCCACTGTGCTCATTAGGAATGGCAACTATTGTAATGGAGGAATCTTCAATGAGGCCACAAGGTATATCAAAAATGGTTCCATTGCTTGATGTCATTACATTAATAGCATTTATGGAGCAAGGACAGTTTTTATCTTCTGTTTTCTCAATGATACTGGACTTGGCAGCTTTCTCTTCCTCAATCATGGATAATAAATCCTTCCATGCTATTGAAGCCTCTTTAATCCCTTGAGCTGTTTCAGGTAAAGCATCAGACCTGGACAACAGCAAACGCATCTGATTCCATAACAGCAAGGGCTTTGACTCTTCCTTGGAAAAATTGTTTGGGGCATACAGGTCATTAAGTCCTTCAAGATTTATAAAATGTAGTCTTTTTGATGATTTTGCTGCTTTCTCTAATTCCACTTGAGGAGGTCTAACGTTAGAAGTGTTCTTCACATGAGAATCATTTGTAGGATGATTTCTGAAAAAATCATAAGCTGACTGTTTTTTCTGTGGCTGGGTACTCAGTAGGCTATAACTGACAACCAAGAGTACAGCAAGAGCTATAATCACCATGCCACCGGACCATTTCTTCATCCGGAACAAAGATAAAGCTATCTTCAAAATTTTCATTCTTATAAAGTGCCAAACAATCAGAATCTTCTTCCTAGCAGCTTTATATAAAATGAATGTATGTAATACTGTATCCTGGTCCTTGAATTGTTGAACTTCATTTGTACTTGTTCTGTGATAATCTTATACTCTTGCTATCAGCCTGATATCTATGGAAACATAAATACTCTACTCCAGTAAGCCTAACATAATGAATCATCCGGTAACTGAGAATAAACAAATTAGCCAATAAATTGAAGAAGCATAGATTTTTCTCTCAGACAGAAGTAAGGGTATATAATCATATATAAGCCCTGAATCAATTACTAGATCTCGCTTGGCTCCAAAAACACCATTCTACCAAATTTGTTAGTTCAAATGTATCTTCATTATTTTTGCATTTTATACTTTCTAATTATAAATGCATTATTCTTCACCTTGTATTTTGATTTTCTTGCAATTGGAAAAGACCAACAAGCTTGAAGATTTTCATTAAGTAGCTAATCTGATTACCACAAACAAAAAGCTAACATTTAATCACTAAATCCGCACTTATACAAGGACATATAGAGTAAAACATACATACCCGTTGGATCCTCCTGGACAAGTTTCTTTATGTTTCAACTTTCATAACTGTAGCCGAATAAAGCAAAAAATGGAGATCTTTTGTGGACTTGGAAGCAACAAGCATCAGAATCATATAAGAGAGAAAGAAAGAAGGGCAAAAAAAAGAGCCATATACTGCAGCCAAATTGAACAGACCTTCGGAGTAGTAAAATGGGCTTCAAAGGTTGGTAATCTAAATCTAAAATCTCGAGCTTCTGATAAATGGCGAAACTTCAGAGTGGAATAACGCCAGAGATCTTTTCAGAATGTTCACCCACCACTCACCATCCACCATGATTGCTGCTAGCTTGCTCCTGCTGCAACTGGTTACTGGTTAGGATTTCAACCGTTTCTTCCAGTATTCTGTAAGTTGACTATAACGACGTCGTATAACCAGTTGTCGGAAAATACGAGTAGTAATCCAGTGCATATATAATTCCTAGGATCGATTGGTGACCTTTCTAAAGTGGTCCGAAAGCCTAGAAATTCATATCAAGGGGCCCACAATTACATCCAATTAGCTTAAAGCATCAAATTGAAAATTTCAATGGACAGTTTGGTCTAGCCATTCATTAGCAATGATGAAATTGAGATGTGGAACTCTGGAAGGCTCTCGTGATTGAAAATTTTGACTTCCCACCAATTTAGATATAATATAATTACTTGAGCAGTTTCGATTTAAATTAAACTGAATTAAATTAAAGTATATTAAATAAATTAATATTATTTATTCCTTAAAAATATAAAAGGGCAAAAATTGATAGAATAATGTACTTACTGATGTAACACCTGGCAGAAGTGCCTTTACGTGATTGTTGTCCACGCCAACTTTTGCAAGGGGCCGAACCTATATTTTCTTCTCCTTCCTGTCACTTCTTCAAACCGTCCGCTTCTCTTGGCCTTTTTCTCTCTGTGCAGATCGAACAAACAATACGTTTCAACTCTCCACAAACCCTAACTCCGACCAGATAATCGATTACTACTGCGCTTCTCTTCAATGGCGCTTTTTCTACATCCATTATCTTCAATTTTGTAACTCATTTTCCACTTTTTCAATCACCATGTTCGAAGCTCACGTAAGTCTTTTTGCTTCCTTGATTGCATTTTTTTTCTTCTGTTTCCTTTTCATTAGTTAGTGTCTTAGGTTATGCAATTACTGGATTTCGTTTCCTTGAATAAAAATTTGATTGGCATTGAGGATAACGAGGCCTTTTTGTTTTTCCTTCTTATTTGAAGCTTTTTTTTTTTGTATATTCGATTGTTATCGAGTAATTTGTATTCGGCTATTTCTTTATAGAGCTAGGTGTTGCTTGTGATATATGAGCTCAATTTTCTCTTGGGCGTTATATATACTGGTTCCCGCTTCACTAAATATTTATGAGCGGAAGGGGGACCGAGTTCGAGAGGTTGCACCGCTACTTAGGGGGAGGAAATTGAACTGAAATTTGAACTTCACCACATATTCCTGAGAACTGCTCATTTCATACTTCTATTAGTATATTGGTGAACTTGCTTTGTTTACTAAGCTATATTAAGGCAGTGTTGATGTTTTCCCCCAATTCTGTTTTATAGTAGGACTGAAACCATGGAAGTTCATTTGATGCTGCTTTGTTGCATGACACTTTGGGATGGACAATGCTTGATGGTCACTTTTAGTATGGTGGCATCAGTTCAAAACATAGTCAAATGTGTTCCAAGGAATAATGCTTGTCACGGAATTGAGATTTAATTAGGTTAAAATTTGGGAATTTTATGGCTTTGCAGAGTTAGCTTTATTGATTGATCATTATATCTGGTAAATGTAAAATGTACTGGGTTTGTAATAATAAGTTTCCTTGTAGGTTCTGCATTTGCTTCGAAGATATTTGGGCGAATATGTCCATGGGCTTTCAGCGGAGGCATTAAGGATCAGTGTTTGGAAAGGTTTGTCCTTTGCTCTACAATGTACTTCTTTGCTGTGGCTTTGAGCTAAGTTACTATGTCTTGTATCATCAGAATTTTTGTAATAAACAACTTATTCCTTGGCCATTCTTTGATTGACTGTTTGATGTGCCACTGGTGCCAAAATAATGTCTTCATGGATGCCACTTTTTACTATCTGCTGCTTTAACCTTTCAGTTACTTCTATCAACTTTTTATAGGTGATGTCGTCCTCAAAGATTTGAGATTGAAGGCAGAAGCACTCAATGCACTGAAACTTCCAGTCACTGTCAGAGCTGGTTTCGTTGGCACTATTACATTAAAGGTAGGTAGACAAGTTTTATTTCCTGATATGCTTACCCATCACTGGTTGTGCTTTCTGTTATTACTGTATATTTTAAAT